>RJJA01000423.1:0-48652 GCA_003724045.1 Lepidurus arcticus | reverse complement strand
ACTTGTTTGAGCATTCAAAAGAAAGGTCACGGTACGGTCCCTATGAGATATGGGATCTATTTTGAATGCGCTCATAGGCGAAGTCTAATCTAACGTAACTTAACCTATCCTAACCTAAAATACCCCGCCTGGAGCAAACTAAGGCTCGGTATGGTTTGCTGCGGATCGCAAGGCGCCCTCGTAACATGGCTGAACCCGCTTTTGCGCGAGTTGCTGCTTTTAGACGTAAGCAGAAAGGGTCCGGCTAGCCAGTGCTTAAAAGCTATAAAATTAAGGGTGTAGATTGCGCTATTTTGAGTACAAAATAAAGCATGGGCCCGCAAAGATTTGAAATTGTTCTTGATAATCCGTACGCTGCATATTTCCCCGGAGCAGTTGTAGCAGGCTCTTTACTTGTTTGGTTGACCAAGCCTATTTGTTTCAGAAGTATTAATCCTGCCTTGAAATAGGAACTATTTAGTAATCTTTATTGAAATCCTTTCTAGAAATCGCAGTCTACCTGAAGGGAAAAGCCAATGTAAAATGGTCTGAAACACGACAGACCGGGCCGAAAAATGATCGTCGCACTGAAAATGTTTATTACACTTCATCTAACAGCTATTTGGACTTAATACAAATTGTCCATGGAAGTGGTAAGCACCACAGTATAAGAGCCTATTTCAACCTTTTCTCCGCCTTTTCTCCTCGAATGACGACGAGTAGCCCCATGGAGGCATTTAGCCTAGGCCCTTAGGTTAGGAGGCTAAAACATTAAAACATGTATGTGGTTTGCTGCTTTTAGGCCCCTCCTGCAATATGCCTAAACCCGCTTTTATGCGGTTAGGTTAGGTTAAGTGAAGTTCAGCTATACCTAGGCTAGACAGGACAGAAGTTACTGATCATCAACTCCAAGTTAACCTGAGTTCAATACACGGAAATTCACTGTCTTTAATTCAGGCAGAAGGATTAACTCGAAGTTGATGATCTTGAACCGTCTAGCCTATAGGTATAAGGTTAGTACGCTATGACGCTCTTAAAACATGGCTGAACCCTCTTTTATGCGGTTTGCTATTTTTAGAGGAGGCCAGGCCAGCTTAACGTAAATACATCTACTTTAACACTTAAAAGGTTTTGAAGAGCCAGAACCAATTTGGGTTTTTAGGCGGAGATCAGACGTACGAATTGCCAGCCGGACATCATGTGTATCGCTTTGAAATGGTACTTCCTGGCGACGGATTGCCGTCATCTTTTGAAGGAACGTACGGAAGCGTGCGCTACTGTGTGAAAGCGGACATAGATCTACCGTGGCGACGTGATTACGAAACAAAGACCATGTTCACCCTTAATTCTATAGTAGACCTGAACTTCCACCCTGAACATTTAGTAACTCTCTTTTAATATTTATTATTATTTAGTTTATGGCTTATTATTTAGCATCCAGTGGAAAAATCTGACCGCAAGCGCGTCTGCTGCTTCTGTTGTCGTTCGGGTCGAATAACAGCTGTAGCATCCATAGCACGAACTGGATATGTGCCTGGAGAATACGTAGAATTCAGTGCGACGGTAGACAACAAAAGCTATAACACAGTATTGGTAAAAATGCGGCTCGTGGAGGTAAAATAAAAAAGCTGTCGAAGCCCAGTTTAAAACCTAAAAGGACCATTTTGTGTTTAGAATATAATCTATAGAGCACAGGGCAAAAAAAAAGTTGAGTCTCGTACTTTGCTGGATGCGGGTGAGAAGAGTATTGAGCCCGAGAATGGCAACGTTTGGGATCATGAAGGGCTAATTTTGCCACCTATGCCTCCTACAGGTTTGCCGCATTGTGAAATCATCGATGTAGATCATACTTTAGAGGTATCTTTGTTCTCTGTGTGTGGACTACTAATTCGCATTTTTCTTTTTTTAGTTTGAAGTGAATCCTGGGATGTGCTCGATGGACTTGGAGTTACCTTTCAAAATTAAAATTGGTACGATCCCTTATTTGCAGCGTTTTGAGATGTACGAAAGGCCAACTGCTCCGCTAATGCCGTTGGTGGACCCTCTTGGTACCCTCGTGGTACCCTCGGCGCCTGGTTTCTGCGTACCCGATAAACCACCCTCTTATGAAACCGTTGTAGGGGGTGGCGGCTTTGTTGCACCATTTGTCTCAACCTTTCCCACCTACCCGCATATGCGTGAGTACTTTTGTTTTTGCATCACCAATGTGTCTTGTATTTATGCAAAGGATCTTTATAGCGCCACCAAGCTACAACGCATGCGCCTTCGGGACGGACGACTTCCGGGATGAAAACGATACTAATATTCCACCAGGACATACTGGTTTCGTTCCACGCTATGCATCGTATCACCTGGACAAATCCCAAACTGACCAATAGATGTACTGCACTTATTTGGGTAGGGACTCAATATTCTGAAATGGTAACTTGGCTGGAACGGTAAGTGTACCGATTGTGGCAAAATTCCGGATGGCAAGTAAATTGTGGCAAGTCCGTTTTCCTTTTGTGATTGGTCTTCTGAATTATGAATAATTGACAGGGGTTTGTCATCCAGCAGAATAAATAACTTGGTCTGTTTTATGAATATTTTTTCATTTTGAAACCTGCACGTAAGGAATGTAAAAAAATCCTTTTCCCTTCTATTTAATTCGGCCTATAAATAGTTCGTAAGAGTTGTAGCAGTGCGTAAAAATATCTTATGCTGTTCTTGCCAGTTGGCACAAGACAGAATCATTCAGAATAAAAGAAAAGGGTAAAACGCCACAAGGTATTTGTGCCCTAGACTCCAGCAAATCCAATTAGTGACTTGTCATATCCTTCCGCTTACTTTTACGGCCTTCTCCTTTTCATGGTCATTCTTGAGTTACGCACAGTTATTAATTGTTAACTCGGTGACAGATTTAAATGGTTATTCAGTTCCGTCCAGGTGACCCTCTGTCTCCTGCTCAGATTCCCCAGGAGCAGGCTTGGGGTTGGAAATGGGGATAGTCAGAAAAGTTAATTCTGAAATTGGTAATTGGTGTCCGTTCGCGTTCTCTGAGTCTTGCACAAGCATTAAGTTCCTTAAGTTCTTTTCTTCTGTTCGGGCTAGTGTGTAACTATCTCGTCAAACGGTTTATCTTTTTTTTTCTGCTTGGAAACACCCGAGTACAGTATATTCCACACAAAATGGTAATGACTTTCTCGCCATCCAGTGTATGGTGTGAATCTTGAATTCATTCACCCTTTTCCCATGATTCAACTAAGTTAGGTTTCTTTTCTCTCTTTCTGTTATTTTTTTTTTGGGGGGTCCGGTTTCGCGACAGATTCCCTTCCCTGGAATAGAAATTTTGTTCTAGCATGCAAAAATGTTATATTTTCGAACAATAGAGAGGTTTTCATTTGCCAGTTTTTTTTCAGTTGTAAGAATAACACGAATGTTTCTTACCTCGTTCTCCCAACACTCTATGCTCTATTATATCTCTATAAGCCCTTATAGCGTTTCCCCCATAGGAATCTTTCCCAACCAGTTCCCTTAGAAAACTCCAAATGTTGCCGTTTGCTCATCCTTCTCAAAAAATCCCTTCTAGGACCGATGGCATTTTGGATATGCATCTGTCTTGCTATGGTTATTGGACCAATCAGCCCAGAATTGGAATCCCGCCGTATAACCCTGGGAAGTGTCTTCAAATACGAAGATCAACTAACCCTCACCAATTCGAAGTGGACCATTGTCACTACAGGTATAGATCTTACGCCATATGATATCATTATGGAGAATTTGGCACAACATCTAAGAAACTTCCGTCCAATAGACACCCTCATCGAGACCAAAGTCACAGAATTCCAAAACTTCTTGGTCTTAGTTAACCTCACCATCAACCGAGAAAATCGTCTATTCACGAAAGACTTATTCAACGAAATGAAAATCAAACTCGAGAATATCCGACGCATAACAACCATCCACGACAGGACCAAACGTTTTGTACTCATCCCTGGTGGTAGTAATATACTACACTTCCTCTTCGGTACCGCGGGCGACGAAGATATCGACCAAATTAATAGCCGAATCGATGTCATGTCCAAACAGTCAAGCAGCATTGCTATGTCCAAGAATTACAAGCCTCCTTGATCCAAACCACCCATGATGAAATTCTACGCGATCATGGAACGCTCCTAACATAACTCGAGAGATTACCTAAGTGGAACAAACGATAGACAATATTCGATCCAATCTTCAAACTCATCAGCATATTTCCGATCAAATGTTAATCGAGTTGTTAGGAATCACTTCAGCCACGGCAGAAATACAGACGAACTTCCACCTGAGTTCAGAGAAAGGCTCCGAATAATAATATTACACAACAATGTGGGCATTTTTTCAAACATCTATTATTGCAATTTTGTTAGGTTTAATTATTTCGATAAATTACATTAAAGTGATCTATTGTGCGGCATGTTGTAACACATCCCTTTAGGACCACATAGATATAGCAAACCGTGAATTGCATCTTAATTATAGTGATCCCCCTTACAAATTGAAACAACCTATAAATTGGAATGCTTTCGCTTTTTAAAATCTCTTCTTCTGGTAACAGGAACCGGGAACAAAATACGTTTACATCATGCGTTATCACGAATTGATGACTGTGCAGTTCTTTTCTTCCAGCTTTATGTAGAGGCCTCATAAAATGGGGCCTTTATAAAGGCCTCATGACATAAACTTTATAAAGGCCTCAAAACATGATCTCATGATCTAGAAGCAAAACGTGGAGCATATCTCAGTCCAATTCTTACAAAGTGTGCACCTAGCTCAAATCATACATTATTTTTGTTAGACTATCATGTGGTTTCTTGTCTATATTCTAACAGGAATACTTTGCTATCTCTCCTACAAATACACCGCCCGTCCTCGAAATTTCCCTACTGGTAAGTTCTCTAAAAATTTTTAATTTTTAATTAAAATTTTTAATTTGTAGGACCATGGAACTTGCCAATCGTTGGCTATTTGCCTTTTCTAGGATTGCGCCCACCCATCACTCTCAGTGACTTAACGAGAAAATACGGCGATATATTCAGCATTAACATAGGCGGATACAGTACTCTTATTTTGAACTCGTATGAGCTTGTAAAGGATGCTATGAAGGAAGAATCCTTTATGGGTCGTCCACCGATTCCAATTTTAGAACTACGGTCCAACAATAAAGGTTTTTTAATGCTTCTAATTTAACGGATACTTTATTATGGGTCCCGAAATAGGAATCTTGTTCTCCGAAGGGCACAACTGGAGTGAAGTGCGTCGTTTCGCTTTGAGACACTTGCGAGATTTAGGTTTTGGCAAATCCAGTCTCGAGAGAATCATCCATGAAGAAATCTGCGAGTTGATACAATCCTTCAAGTAAACAGTTTTTTAGTCCATGAATGCAAATCGAGGATTTAAGTCTAATTACCTTGTGCAATTTTTATTTCATTTTTCTGGAAGGCGTGACGTCGGCAAACCAATTAAACTGCAGAATACCTTCAACTTAGCAGTACTCAACGCTTTATGGACTATCACAACCGGCAAACGATTTGATTCCGATGATCCTACAGCGAAAGCTGCTCTAAAAGCATTAAACGAGTAATAGAATCACCTGATTATAAAATCTGTGTACTTTATTCCCCTTCTTTTGTATGTAGGGTTATATTTGATGGTTCTTCCGTTAATTTCTCATTGTTAATTCCGATAGTGAGGAAGCTGAAAGGTCTCCCAGTCAAAGCGACAGAGTTGATCACCACCATCAAGTC
The DNA here is from genome assembly GCA_003724045.1 of Lepidurus arcticus. Classification (NCBI taxonomy): domain Eukaryota; kingdom Metazoa; phylum Arthropoda; class Branchiopoda; order Notostraca; family Triopsidae; genus Lepidurus; species Lepidurus arcticus. Next base: position 42,908 of record RJJA01000423.1, on the reverse strand, counting down.
GATAATCAGAGTATACTACAAAGAAACCCGTTTCTAATTAACATTCATTTAAAGGGAATTATTTATTTTCATTCTTGTATAGGATAATGTTAATGCACATAAAAAAAACCACATTGAAGGAGACACAAGCGACTTCACCCTCGTGTTCCTCAACAAGATGCAACAGGATGAAAAACAAGGAAAACCCACACCTTTTACCGGTGATGATGGCAGTAAGCTACCAATTTGCATCATCCCTAATAGCACAGTATACAGGTTTCATCAGAGCTGCAACTCGCTATTTTTTCCGAGCGCGCTTACTCTTTCGCTTGCAAATCCAGAAAAGAGTGCGCTCGTTTTGTGCTGCCATCTCTTAAGTGAAAGTGCAACTTTTTCAGCTTAGGGGAAGTTACATTTCCATTCACATTTCGATAGGTGGCCATTCTCATTGTCACAGCCTGAGCTCTTCTCTTGTAACAGCAAGCTTATCCTGCAATCTCTGGTCCTTAAACGGGCCAAATAGTTACGTGTCACAAAAACACTCTGAACAGCCAAGCGACGCTTCTTTGTTATTTAATGCAGTTTATAATTTGACCCAGGGAGGGCGCCACTCTACGAGCGCGAGCTGATTTTCACTCGCACTCGCAATTTTTTTTTAAAAGAGCGCGCTCGTTGCATATCTGGGTTTCACAGTAGGATATTAAGGGTGGTATTAAAACTTGTGGCATTAAAACTTTTTTTTTTTTCGTAGTGGAGAATTTGATTGTCAGTGAATACGATTTGTTCACTGCTGGTTCGGAAACCACGTCTTCCACGTTGGTATGGCTTTTCTTGCTTCTGTCGGTGCATCCTGAAGTCCAAGAAAAAGTCCATCAAGAAATAGGTCGAGTGGTCGGCGAGGACAGACTTCCTTCTTGGGACGATAAGCCGAGGTATATAGCTATCTTGTCGTTCTTATCATAAGACTTTAATGACTGGTTTATGGAATTTCGGATCAGCATGACCTACACCGAAGCAGTACTACTGGAATGCCAAAGGTTTGCTAGCTTGATACCTCTCACTGTACATCACTGCACGACAGAGACGAGTAAATAGAGCAATATATCTTGGAATTCGGTTTGGAAATTTCATAATTATAATAATACTAAACTTCTAGAATTCAAGGAATACGTCATTCCTAAGGATACCATGGTTATGTCGAACTTGTACCATATATTACGTGACCCCAAAGTATGGGAAAAGCCAGAAGAATTTTATCCAGAACATTTCTTAACCAAAGATGGCGCTATAAAACATGTTGCACAATTTATTCCGTTTGGCATTGGTAAATATCCTTCTAGTAATATAGCTGAAAGTTTTAAACATGTCTAAATACTGAATCAAGGAAAGAGAGTGTGCATCGGAGAGAGTTTGGCTAGGATTGAACTATTTCTGTTCGCTACTGCCTTATTGCAGAAATTCAAGTTTGCATTACCTGCCGGTAAACCCCAACCGTCACTGGTCGGTACAGCTTCGTTAGTTAATAGCTGTTTACCTTATGAAGTTATTTTAACTTTGCGGAATTAAGATTCAAGTAAAAAATATTTCCTGACTTGATATTTTCCTTTACTACAAGTGTCTTTTACCTTAGGCAATAATCGATAGCGGACAGCGGGTCTACCTATTTCGTCAAAATCCCAGAGCACGAAACCGATGGGTATTTTTGGTATTCAACCAGTGCAGCATTAGTACGCACTTGTCTAGGGCAATACATGAAAAAGTCTCCAAATCAAGTTTCTACTTTTTATTTTTTAAGCGACAATTACAATACTTTCAGTTTCCTACACATTTACCAAGGGCAAGGTTTGATCTTCTAGTTGCAAGCCTGCCAAACGCGCTTCAGCTAGGAGTAGTCGATCCGTGATGGGCACATGCGGGGTGCGAAACCCGTAATTGACATTACCATAGGCTGAATAGGTTTCCGGTCCTTTATCACCAAGCAAACCTCGTAGTGCTACATTACGCTGCAATTGCTTGGCGTAAAACTCAACCGCTCCTCGCGTATAACTAGGATCCATCATGGCTTTGCGATCAGCGGCTCTTTCATAGTACAATGTCGTAGCATCCTTAACAAGAAGCCAGAAAGTACAGGCGAACAAGCCTAGAATGCTATACAAAATAACGCGGAAGCCCAGGGGGCGTTCAAACGCTTTTAACTTCCTATTGGACCTGTACGCTAAGGTGTAATACACGATAACTCCAGCGATATTCAAAAGACTATGAACTGTAACTTCCTGGGTTGTCAAATGTGATATCTCCCGCGCAAAGGCGAATTTCTGAGCTTCTTCGGATAAAAGTAACGCGTTCTGTAACGTTACACCCTCGGGCGTCGACCAATGGACCGTGTTTTGCTCCACCTAGTGTCAGCATTGTGTACTATTGGCAACTATAATCGAAATGACAAGCAACTCACCAATATACTGCTCTTGTCGATGTCGTCCACTGTCTTGTACCCAAAATTTATGGGCGCGCCCACAATGGCCCCCGTATTGTACGCTAAGCTTCCCGCGTGGAAGACGTCGAAACCGTACACAGTGAAAAGCTTAACGAGGTCTTTTTCCAAATCCCGGAGTTTGAGATCATGTTTCACCGTTTCAGCTCGTGCGATGACTTCTGCTGGTACAGGCACACTTTCGCCCTTTCTAGCAAAAGAAAGAGAAGTAAAATTACAACGGTTTGGGGACCAAAAATTTGCCAAACCTGTAGAGACGGACGACTTCTTCAAATTTACCCAATAAAAAGGTGTTGGGGAGCCAAGTTAAGACGTAGCTTCCAAAGCCTGCTCCGACAGCAACGCATCCCATAAACTGTCGGCCTGCACCACTAGCAAACCAATTAACCCACTTAGTCCTAGGAGCCATATGTGATGCCAATCAGAATCCTATTCCTTGAAGAACAAAATAAATTCATTATTAAGAAGCAATGTATGTCTATTTCACTTAAATTTGTCCCAATATAGATTACGTAAATAACAGAAAATCTTTGCTTTTTTAAATAACTACCTTACCAATAGGAAACCCACGTGGGATTAAGGAAACGGCACAATTGGCGACTGGATTAATAACAATGAAAAATGTAAACAAAAACGACACGTCGTGTCGTCTCAACAAGTTTAACGGATTATCTATCGTGGTCTTTCTCTACAGTAAAGTTTTATAATTCTCTGCTGTGTAAAGTAGCGCGTAATAATATTTTTGAATACTGTATTTTTTTTGGATATCCACGATTTTAAAGACAACGACAATTAAAAGGGGTAAGTTTAGAAAAGAACAAACGAGAGAATCACGTGGGAGCGGAATTCAGGCAAGTTTTGTAGGGGATGCTGCCATCTAGCATCTTTTGGAGGCGATTTTATAAATGACGGGAAATTCAAATTTAAAAATTATTGTTTGCTAGAATGACGACGTTACCAGAATGTAATGAAGAGTACAATGATATTGCGTACTGGAACGAAAGATACGCCAATGAGAGCAGTTTCGATTGGTGCAAGAGTTACGAAGCCTTTCAAAAGCTCGTTCATTTGCATGTGAAGAAAACGGACAAGATTCTAATCTTGGGTAAAAGAACCGTTGAACATTCAACTTTCTCCAACGGAATCGTTTCCTCTAATCTTCTTTCCTGTCTTTTGAAAAGGATGTGGTAACAGTACATTGAGTGAAGAGCTGTTTCGTGACGGTTTTGAGCACGTCGTGAATGTCGACTATTCGCCAGTGGTTATCGCCAATATGCGAGAAAAAAACGACGCCACCAGAGCGATGACGTGGCATGTTATGGACATCCAAAGCATGACATTTCCAGATGCTTCCTTTGATGTCGTATTAGAGAAAGCTACTTTGGATGCCCTTTTAGTGGGAGAGAAAGACCCATGGAAATTATCTTTGGCTGCCGAAGCTACCATGGACAACATTTTAGGCAAAGTACTCGATCGATAAGGAATTTCCCTTTTTAGAAAACATTATACCTTTGAAATCGTTTCAGGTGAGTAAAATGCTCAGGCCTAATGGTCGCTTGATCTCCATAACTTTCGCTCAACCACATTTCCGCAAACGAGTCTACGCCAAATTAAAATATGACTGGGACTTGTATATGGAAACATTTGGCGATATGTTCCACTTCTTTTTCTACGTAATGACCAAAGGGAAATCCCTATCTCAAGAACTCACTGAACTTTCGCCTACACCTACTGCCCCAATTGTGCCTTTACCTGCCGAAGAAAACGAAAACTATTTAAGCAACATGGATATAGAACTGTAACAAAATCCCCCTTACGCGTGACTAAACAAATGCAAAACTTGGTGCGAAACGCTACCAATTTCCGCTTTTTATACACGAAGAAACGGCGTATTTTTCTGAAAATAAAAAACTGTAACTCATTTCTGTGGCTCGAACGGTTCCAATGTAAGCTAACAAGGATCAAGCGTATTTACGCGCCAATTAGTCACGTGACTACCTTTAAGCCGCGCCCTCGCTTCGCAATGCACTGCGTTTTCGCCTAACCTGCACGCTTGAGTGTTTTCGGGTTGTGCATCAAGTTTTTATTAATTTTTAGTGCTGAAAGCGGAACAATAAGCAAAAACTTAAAAAACTCTAGAAGTCAACCAATGTAAAGTCTGCTTGTGCAAATTCTTTGAAAGGGAATTAGTGTAATATAAGTGAAAAATGAACAATGTTGCCCCACGTTTAAGGATCGTGCTGTTGTTTACCAACATAACAGTTCAAGCATCATGGAGTTCAAGTAATTGGTCGCCAACATAACTGCCAGGTAAAATGCGTCATCAATTTAGTTTTGTACCAATATTGAGCACTTCTTGACGTCCAAAAGTCGATTTTTAGTCGTTTTGACGAACAAAATCGAACAAAAACGTTCACTAAGCGACACGCCGCAGTCGGCCAATAGGAATTTGGTTGTATTTTTTCAAATTTTGTTTCCTTCCTATCTCGGCTAAAAAATGATATACCGTAGGGTAAAATCGTAGATATATTCAGAAATGATCTATTTAAGAATTTCTTGGAAAAAACGTAAAATGTAATTTCCTCAAATTAAATTTGCGCATAAAAAACCGTGTATGAGCATGTATCTTTTTACATCAAATCTCCTTTATAAGGGTTAACAATATAAAAGAGGGGGCAGGGTTTTGGTGCTGAGCATTTGTACGTGATAAACTCTGAAAACCACTGTATCCAAACAATTCTTTTTTTTCTCTCTCCCAAATTTACAAATATTCGCTGACAAAAACAGTTTTCCTTTCGGAGCTCGTAGAGATTTCTTCACCGTTATCCAAATAGGCAACCGGTGATTGAGTCAAGGCTAGACTGAGGTGTTCAATAGAAACAAAGGTTGGCATTCCATCCGCCGCAATCTTTGATTCGAGCAACTGCCGCTGCTGGAACCGTTTTAGCACCGCGGTTCGGCCGCGATGCGAACGTTTACGGTAGTGAGCACCATTAGCGTTGCTCTTAGGCTGATTAGCAAGATTGCAGTCGTTTAAAATCGAGGGCCGAGATGCACTTTTCGTGGGCGCACGTAACCTCTGCTTGTCGTCCCATTGATACTTGGCCAATTCAATGGAAGAACGCAAGTTTTTGGGTAAACACTCTCTGCCACGCGCTGGTGGCTCCTTCGAGGGACCCTGGTTGGTCTCTAGTTTGTTGTCGCTTGATGGGATGTGATAGAGCGATAACATGGAGTCACTTTTGATGGGCACCGTTACTAAGAGTTCTTGACCACTGTCGTCGTCCATCATGTCCAAATCGTTCATCGAGAGCGAGGTAATCAACCCGCGCCGGGCTAGCGTTTCCGTTTCGCGCGCGTCAGTCGCAGCAGCCACGCCGCCATTAACGGGAAGTGACGAGATACACGTGACCAAGCCATGCTGGCTCTCGCTCGCCATCTTGGTATTCACTACGAACGTCTCCAAACCGTTGCACAAGATGCGGTAAGTGCCCGATCTGGCTAATTTCACTCGCGGTTTCATTGCCGACACTGGCGTGGACGGTTTCGCAACAGTTTGCGTGACTTCTTCCACTTCATCTACTTCGGCCAGCTCGTTTAAGTTTTGGCGCGAAGAGCGTGTGTCGTGGAAGACAAAGTCATCGTTGGCATCCACTGATTCAATGTCGGAATTGTTGTCCACGCTAATTAAAGTCCCGCAAGAGCCCAGCGTCTCGGATAAGGTTGCGTAGATAGGTTCCGTTCGCATTTTGTCAGGCGTAGATTCCAGACTAGGCAAAGGGTCACTATAGAAGGGTTCCATAGAATGCGGCTCTGGAACACCATGGTCGTGGGCTTTCGCTTTGCCGAAACTACTCAAGGATGATGTGGGGATCGTATCATGATTGAGCGAATCGGGTAAAGATGTGGGACCGAAGGAGTTCAGCAAAGCGTGGTGAGCATGGGAATGGCGGCGGTGTTCATAAGCGGACACGCCCATTCGTGAGGTTTTTCGGTCACGCCCTACAGAACAACAATATTAAGAAATGCCTTTTTCAGACGTCAGATGTGTGTATTTGTTTCCTTTTCTTTCTTGTGTGAGTCCATTAAACGCGTTTCCTACGCTCTGCGGCCTACGATATTGACATATTTACTGGCAATTGGGCAATAATGCCGCCATCTTGAATCTCCCCTTACGTAAGCTTCCCAACAATCTCCCGTAAACATTTCTCTATAAACTGGCACACAGTCACATAATTTTCTATCGAAGATTCATGGATGTCCCTTCGCAAGTAGTGCACGTAGGTAGTGCACTGAGTGCACTCGCACAAACTCGCAAGTAGTGCACTGAGTGCGCACTAGGCTGCACTGGGTGCGCACTATATTGCACCGAGGCTTAGGAAAGGCTAACAATTTTCTATTTTAAATAGTTCTAACATTCTGAACAGTGTGGGAGAGAATATCCCTTCGAAAACTAGCACCAAAACGAACCCTTCTCCGTTTTCTAGTCCCAGATAGTAAATCCGATTATCCAAGGTATAGGGCTTACCTCGCCTGTTGTCTGCACCCGTCAGGCCCTGATTCTCAGCTGCCATCAAGCTTGCAAACAAGGATCCGTTGGTTAGGGGGAATTTCACTTCAGTATTCTCATGATTGTAGAGTCCCAAGCGAAAGCGTTCCTCTTCGTCTACAGCGGCCATAAAAATACAGGAAAAAAGGACACAAAGAAAAAATGGGAGAAAATTAGGAGAAAATCCCAGTAAAAAGAGAAAAGCGTGCTGAATCTTGTCAATAAAACACATCTTTATGGCCTGGAATCTTCTTTTACCAGTAGAGGAAATTTCCTTGTGCAACGGGGGTGTACCACCAGCCGTAGCCGCAGCTGCTGGTCGTGGCCGAGGCTTTGGTTTAGGTTTCAGCGAAAGGGACATCCAATGCCTCCATGCAGGATCAACTGAAGTCATCAAAACTACCACTAACAACAACTGAGTAACTCCCAAACCCAAAACGGTTGCCGAGTAAGGCCAATTGGGTAAGTATTCCACAAAGAAGCTTCCCATGATCGACAACACCTAATTACACACCAAAAAATAAAACCAAAAATACAGAAAGCGATTACATTTCCATTTCCATTCACATCCACAGTCATCGAAAACGAATATCTTTTTTTGTTATTTCCAAGTTATTATTATCAGAAAAGGGAAAGCTGATGGGATGTGAATATGCTTCCACCGATTACTAAGTCACGGTTCTTCGTTTTTTTTATTTATTTTTTTACTGCAGCTTCGCATGACTTAAGGGTTGGTCGTTTGGTCAGTGAAAATCTTAAGAAAAAAATTCCCTTGAACTAATTCGGCTGCTCGTAATCTACAGTCATTACCCATAGTTACCCAGACCTGAATATGCAACCGACTGACCAAGAGAAAGTGGTGGCTAAAATAACAATCTAAGGAGAACAATTGAGTTTGATTTAGATTTAGATTGCCTAATAAGTACGCATTACTTTTAGTCTACACACGTATAACGATACAAGGCATTCCAAAGAAATGAGTATAATGAGGAAAGGATGCCATGTCGTTTTTGTGAACTTTTCATGGATATGAATCGAGGATATGGAATCTGGTTCCTCGCCACGCAGGTGCATGTTTTTGCTCTTGTAAAGAAAAGAAAAAAGCCACTAAGAGTAGGACAAACCGAATTCGAAAAACTAGTATTTCAGAGGAGGTCAATAGGCGTTCGCGTTATACCGTTATCTTTGGCTAAGGCTAAAGGGTAGAACACAGACGTATATAAACGCCGGGCCAATCGAGTTTTTTTTTTTTTTTTTTTTTTTTTTTTGACGTCAAGCAGAACCTGTAAAGCCCCCTTATCCATAATGACCAGTCCAAGGAGAATAAAAACGCTCTCAGCCAAATATCCTATGAAGATTGTCCCTTACGATTTTCTAGATTGAGCTGAAATACAATAAAAACTCCTAATAAATGTAAATTAATACAATTATCAAGAGAAAGTTTCCTGGACTCGTAGAAACACATGACATACGTGGAATAGAGGTCTGGACCCTTGATTTTCTCCCAGATTCCCAACGAGTTTAGAATTCAAGGACAGAAAACAGCCGAAATTTGACTTTCCAAGTTTCCGACCGCACTGGGTGCACTCTAGTGCACACTCAGTGCACTCTAGTGCGCACTAAATACAACAAGTCAGGGTGGAAGCGTGGTTAGCTCCCTGGGCGGTCCCACAAGTGTTGATTGTTACTTAATTTCAAGAAAAAAAAGTACTTTTAATTGCAAAGCCGGTGTTGATGGGGCAAATTAGCCGGTATTGACGAATCTAGGTGGCACGAGTTTTGCCAAATTTATTGAAACGAGCCAAAAAAACTATGCGTGACATTTGGCAGACGTGACAAAGACAAACTATCATCTACCCTTTCAGCTTCTACAGGGTTGCGAGTGGTATCTACCCGGATCTGTTTGGTCTTGACGGGACACAAGACTAAGAAAACCAATCTTCAATGTTGAAAAAAGGTTCCTCCTGAATCTGAAAGACGGGACTGGGCTCTCCTGCTGTTTTAAGGGTATTTGAATCCAATCCCGAAGGACGTAGCTGGAAACCACTTTCTCTTCGTTTTTTTATTACAAGCTCATCACGTTTGAGAAACGAGTGATTATTTTGCGAATAAACTGAGCGTGATGACAGTCGTGATGGCTTTGTTGAAGATTAACAAGTTAGCAAAAGAAGAAACGTACGAACAATACGTCAACTTGGAACCTGCCATTTTTGGCTTCTGTGGTTGTCGCAACAATCCTTAAGGCCAGTCTTTTGGCAACGATCGTGATAGCAATTGAACCTTAAGAGCGATCCATCGTAGATCGTACTAAGATTCAAGGACGTCTTAGAAGAAGTCGAATCGAATACTAGTACCTTTCGGGCCACCTCCGGAGTTACGCTATGAAACACCCAGACCTCGTCTCATATTCGAAACAATGTTCCCTCGATCCTAACATAAAACTCACGCCACCCGACACTCCAATCCATTCCCGTAACAAGAAAACACCTCCCCTTCAAAAAGCAAATGGAAGTTATGGAATTCTAGCTCACGAAGGCTCTAAAAACACTCCATATCGGTCTAATACCCTAATCTGCCCAACACAATGAGCAATCTCTGCGCTTAATGCGTCCCGTAAGGGACATCCATAAACTCGGTCCAACACATCTTCTCTTCTTCTGGCTTGGAAGACTTTCTTTCGGAAACTAAACGTCTCATTTCCTCACCCCAACTTGGAATATACAATACAGTACTCGCGATTGACCCGTCCGGAGGCGTTAAGGGCTGGAAGGGGCTCGAAGTCGGTGCGAATGTGTGATACGTTAACAGTACGTTGACCTCCCACATGCAGCCGCCTTTGATCTCGACTTAAAGGAAACGTTTGGAAAGGTAAAGGATTTCTGCCAAGGAAAAAAGGCGGTAAAAAGGAGGTAATTGAGATTTTCGGTGGCAGAAACGGCCGAAAGCAGAGCAAAAGGCCTCCAAAGTTTTAGGAACGTTCTCAGGTCAACAGGAAATCTTGAACTCGGGTCCACCAAGAGGTTTTTACCATGGCCCGAAGTGGGAGGACAAGGCGGCAGGGAAAACCTGTCCCTACCACATGACAAGAATTCCTGATGTCCATCCAAGAAGGTCCTGAGCAGGAGGCACTTGAGATAAATCTTGTAGCTGTTTTATTTTTTTATTTTTCTCTTTTCCGGTTTCTATTGACCAGGAGCTGTAGCAGAGTCAACGCACGGTGAAGCTGGCCAATTTTGCCAGCATGACAAAACAAGTACTGTACTGTACAGTACGTATCCATGCAGATGGCTATGCGGGCTTGGTACGATGTCTATACACAAAGTCTCGTTATATTGACGGAAGAGATAGACATATTGGGAGTACCAGTGTAGCTTGTTTAGATCGCCCCATACGGCGCGTAGCCTAACCGTCAGAAGCAGCTTTTGTTCCTATTCATGTATTCACTGTTATCGGCTCTTCCTCTCTGGCATGGTACCGTGGGGTACGTCGAACTTTTGGAGGCCGAGTTAAGGCCCCACAAACCTGCCTCCGAGGCTTTTAAACGCCGAGTAAAAGTGATAGGGAGACCTTTGCCAGCTTATTGACTTTGCCCAGGAATGTTTCAACGCCACGGATCAATAACGGTTATTAGGTGGTGTTCCAGTACAGGGGTTCCAAGAGGGAAAAGTTGGGTTCAATCACTTAGTTTAACATGGCAATGAGCTAGTTTTTTTTCAAATCGATCGGTTGAACTCGGTTGAAGGTCTGGAATTGAGTCCGCGGAAGTTTAATTCGGAATGAGGTACTTGGATTGCGTGCAGGAGTGTCAGTTTACCTTGAGGATGGTTAAAAAAAGCCAATGGTGATGAGCCTAGGGGGTGAGCAGAGCGCAACACACGACCGATTACGTTAATAGCCTTGACCGGATGTGGTAAGCTAGTAAACGCAACTTGGGCGGGTGTTAGAACACTTGCAACACAATACTTTGGGTCCTTTTTCGAGTTCCTAGCCATCTCTATGGTGACTCTACTCTACAGGACTGAATCAAGGCCCCTGACCATGAAAAAGAGGGATTTCTTACGGAGAAACCGGCCAGTTCCATGACGAAGCTCCTTTCTGTCACGCGGATAAAGTAGCTGCTGTATCAAGTCAACTGTACCGCTATGAAAGTTATCATGGTAGTCGGAGGTATGAGGTTCTTTCAAAGATCAAACTTACCAGTAAAGGAAGATGGTACGTGACGTAGGCGAGGATGAGGACTGCGGCGACGGTGGAATGTCTATTGCCGATCCAATTGTCGGGTAGACTGTCTAATCCACCCAGTTCCGGCAGTTTGGGTAGTGAATGCTGTGGATGAGGATGGTGATGATGGTGGAGCTTTTCAGAGCCAAAAATGGCGGGTGGCGTGAACGGCCCTGTCGCGTAACGAGGCATCGGAAACGGCAAAGTTCCGGATCCGCGAGAAGTATTGTCCGAGCCGGAAGCGCAAGTTCCGAGCGTCCTGAGGTCCGATCCCGAGCCCAAAGGTTGTCCCTTCAATTTGGCCGTGATTTGTGTCACTAGGACCGTGACGAACCCCGCGAGGGTAGTCAGCAGTAACCCGGCGTGCAAGCTCAGCCAAAAGAGATTGAACCGTTTATCGAGGACGTGAGGTAGGAAGGCACAGGCACTGTCTTCCAAAATGGTGTGGTTGTTTTGTGTCGTCGTTACAGTTTCTGTCAAGTTCAAGTAGAACTTGGCAGTCAGAGGAGAGTTGTGACTGTCGGTACCAGCGAACAAGGCGGCTACACCCACGAGGATGCTGATGATCGCCACGACGACGACGTGGTACCGGACGTGGGTTCGTCGAATGCTGAGCCGGTACTTGTAGGGCCATCGGAGGAGACACGTACGATCCAACATGAGAGTAGTGAGCAAAGCGGCTTGTAAAGTATGCGCCGCCGACCATCCGCAGACCAAGGCTGAGCAGATTGGCCCTGCCGCAGCTTCGGAGGTTTCGTCAGGACGCACTGAGCCGCGGATCAAGGACAGGAGTGCTAAACCAAAGGCGAGGACGGCACTGGAGACGTCCGCAGTTAACAGGGCGACCAACAGGACGTCCAAAGGTCGCCAGTGCCGGCGATACGTGTGCAACAGTTTGAGCAAGGACACCACCGCCAGGCTGAACAGCGAGACGACGGACAAGCCGAGCCATACGGCCGCGGTTCGATCCATGATTGTGGAGGAGGCCGGGAGACTCCTGATGTGGTAGTGGTCTACCTCTAAACACAAAAAGAAAAAAAGTAGAAAAAGATAGAGATGTGTAGTATGAGGTTAATGAGGTTGGGAAGGAGACAAGGTTGACAGAAGGTGTAGGTTACCTTCATGGTAAATTCGGGGGAGCTCTTTCAGGGCGTTGTTTCGGGAATGTTCAGGTTAGCAATGCAACTTTGGTTAGGTATCATACCTCGCCCTAATGCCCTCATGCCTACGTTACACTACCTTGGGTCCCTATATCGACTGCATTACGACGGTAAAACCCCACACAAAAACGACAGAAAAGGCACTAGGCAGTAACAATCTAACATACGTGATGCGACCGAAGTTACGAGCCCCCAACGGGTTTATCGGTGACCTTCACCCAACCTTTTCCTTACCTGGAAACCCGGAAAATCTCAATCTGTGTTCACCGGCGTTTTCTATTCACACTTTTATTTACAAGGAAAATTGATTTTCTATTTACCATTCAAAAATTAACCTAGACAATATTTCTATCTCTTAAAAGCCACAAGTTCTACTTTTCTTTGACGTATTTTTATAAAAATTAATACGCTGTCCAGTCTCCCAGATTTTTTACTGCTCAAAATCCCTTAGTTCTTCTTTCCTTTTACGTATTTTTATTAAGTGTCTACACTGTCAAGTCTCCGAGATATCTTAACTTGAAAATGCGGTGACTTTAACGCGCTAACGACCCACGAAAATTGATTTCCTATTGCCCATTCGGTATATTAACCTTGAAAATCCTTTTCTTTCTTAAAATCCCTTAGTTTTTCTTTTCTTTTTCATATGTGGATCAAATTGTTATGTTGTCGAATCTCCGAGATATTGTAACTTAAAACTAGGTGACTTTAACGCGTTAACGGCTCACGAACCTGCGGAAAGGGTAGGCGGCCCCGTAGTGCTATGCTTTTCGAACGTTTGGCCGCGTGGTGTGGGCTACGTGGCTGTACGGTCTTTACGGCTAAACGTGACTCGGCAGAAAACTTCGTGTTTACAACTTTGTTGCTGTCTTGCTATGCTTGCTACACTCTAATCGATTAGGTCCTATTTCCAACTTAAATACCAACAACATTACTATCCTATCGTCGAACACGAAAGCCTATTTCCATCCTAAAAACAACATCAAAACACGCACACAACTACTTTGGGCTTTCAGGCTTCCCGTTTCCGCGCCAAAACTTCTTTGTTGTAGGAGCGTCTACGGCTAACTTGGGTCCCCACAAGGGACTGCACGGTACTAGGAAGACCTCCAAAGGTGCTAAAGATTGCCCTACCGAAAAAGTGGAGATAAAAGGTTACTGCACGATGGCCATTGCGCAATTATTCCGTGCATCAGACCATTAGACCTGTCATTGGCCTTTTTATATTTACACTGTCTTAGTTAAGCGTGAACACATGTAAAAGGAATGCTCTGTTAGCGATGCAGAGCCCAATTTTATTCTCCGACAAAAACATGCGCTGTCCTTCAGAAAGCCCCGGGCTGGTGACATTCGGTCCCTAACTCTTCCTCTCTTTCAAAGCGTCAATTTCATTCCCTGGCACGCTCGGAGAGTTATAGGCCTATGATATGATATCGTCTTCAAGGCTTCTTCGCCATCCCAACGCCAAGAGATCAACCCTCTGATACGAGACAACCTTCTCACTGAAAAAGGGGCTCTCTCATTGTCTAAAAACAGGTTCCAAACCTTCCCAAAGAATGTTAACTGGAAATGCATAAAAAGTAAAAGTTTATAACAAGCCACCAAAAGGCGCTCCCTTGGCCTGTGGCTCATCTTTATGCTAATGAGACGAGCAGAAGAGCACACGCAACGAGAGTGCAAACGTATACAGTGCGAACCTTCACGGGATGCCAAGTGTCAAATCTGCACCGCATAAAGCAATGAAAACTGTTTTTGCCAAGTCATTTGGAATCATCATGCGAGTTGGAGTTGGAGTTTTGGCACATCCATGCGATAGACCAGTAGACTCGTTTAGGGATTGGGCTAATCGGGGAATCGGCCGGATCTACATCACATCCAAGAGGAGTTGCCAGACCAGACTGAGCACACGTTGTCTGTTTTCTTAAACAATCAGAAATGGCTAAAGTATGCTAATAAAGACCTTGCCACCGCAGCTGAGGAACGTAAACACACAAACAACCATGTCTGAAAATACTACCCAAAAAAAGAAGTAACACTGAAACAACTGGTTAGACAAGAACGGTTGGTCACCTCCAACGTAACTCAATTCCTTAGTCTTTCCCAACGTTCGAAATTTGAATCTGGACAACCAAATTTGACTCTTATCCCTGCAGCAAGTGGTGACACGCGATTTGAGCTTGCAGTTGAATAGCGAGTAACTCACTTATCTTCTTGAGGGGACAATTAATACATGTTACAATTGTTGAAAGGAACACGAGGGGTTCAAGTACCAAAACACACGGTTTCAGTGTAGGAAAAGGACCCGAAAAGGGACACATAACGGTTCAAAAAGTGTTAAAACGCGTTGCCAAATTAGGCATCAGAGGTTTGACCCCTGTGCCTTTGGCAGCCTCGTACGCGGAAGGACCAAGCCAAAACTCGCAAGGGCACAAAAAACATACATATATTAAAAACATAATTAAGGCACACAACAGAAAATCCCAACCCTATTAGCTTCTTTGCCCCCGTAGATAATGTTTTAAGTTGAGCCCGTAGCTCCTAACTTCCCAACTTGGTGCAGATATTCCGGTTACACACACAAAGATCCCAGAAAGATATCGTGAAGCGAATTGCCTGCGTTGGTCTAGTAACCGAGATCGTACAGTCTACTTTTTCTATGATAAACCACCCCAAAAAAACACCAAAAACTGACAAAGTGCAAGGAAGTAACGTAATTTTACCGTGGTTAAAGAGCTGAGAGAATTGGCCGTGGCTGAATGCTCCATCCCTTTGCAGTTCCAGTCAACAAGGAAAATTCCGTCAGGAAGCACTCGGGTCGGGTTCCCAACAATGAAAAGCTGCACCAGTGACAACTGGGGAAAATTGAGCACTCTGATAAGCACTCAGAATACTGAGTCAACCAAGTCCCAATAATGAAAATGAAAACTGTCCAAGGCAAGACTACACTGTAACTGTAAGGGTAGTCCAACAATGAAGATTCGAATGCATCACTCGCAAAGACACAACACAACCAACTAGTTTAGGTATCACAGCACAGTTGGAAATGGTTAAACATAACTCTTAAGACTCTTAATTATAAAGAGTGTGGATTCAACATTACGGGTTCAGGATTAAGGTTGGTTAAAGTGTTGTTGATAGGTTTTGGATCCACGGGCACATCCACAGGAAAATAGACACAAGCTGAGCTTCCGACAAAGCCTATAATGGGACTGAAGACTCGTCGAAAGCAACCGGCGTGGAAGTATGTACGCTCTGTTGGTCCTTTTCGGGAAAAACGGACCGTATGGGCGTGTTTATACGGAGAGCGAGATGGTGGAACTTTTCCCCTTAGGGAAAGTCCTTCTCCCGAAATTGCCGACAATAACAATGGACCCAACCCAACCCTTTTTTTTGTTACTACTTTGCTGACGGGGGATTACCTTTTTGCCTTCTTGCAGATGCTATTGTTGGATGTGGATGGGTTCGCAGCATAGCCGTGTCAAACTAATGTCTCTTAATTAGAGGCTTTTGATGAAGTAGGTTTAGGGATGAAGCCTATATACTTAGTAAGCTGCCGAAGAATCCAAAGTTCCGAGATGTGGTAAATCCTGTAATAATGGCAGATTTGGCCTCATAATAGAAAGGATCATGTCTTGGGTAGTATTCCATAACAAACAAACATCTGGGTAGTATTCCAATAAGTATTTCATAACAAACAAACATCTGCGTAGTATTCCAATATGTCCAATATATCCTGGGTAGTATTTCAATAGCAAACATCAGTGCCATCTGTGACTGGTTCGCATCAATAAGCTAAGGTATGCGGGAGCCTTACATCTTAGGCATCATAATACAGTCCTACAACTTGATATAGTAAACCTGTCGAATACCTGAAGGTTGTGCGTTAAAGGTCACATCCTACAATCACAATAAATGTTCGTTCCGCTTCAAGGGATCGCAATTTGCCCTCGTGAATCAAATCAATAAACATTGAAGTGAAATTTGGAAACAAAACTGTCCTTGCATAGTCTCCAGCCATGTGGAAATCCGATATGGAGACCGCCAAAAGTTCCACTTTAAATTGCCAAAAAAACCAGATTTTTTTGGCTCTTGCAGTAAAAAGTTAATTATATATTTCAGAACATCGACCTTCACAAACAAATAGTCTTTACATCGAGAAGAGGGAAGCTTTTTTAAATATACGCATTTCCTTATTCATTACCATGGTGAGAAAGGAAAAAAATTCTTAAGACCCGACATAAGGAAAAAATTTGGCTTCTCGCTTTGTATACAATCGAACATGTGAAGCCAAAGGAAAGCAGTGTTTTAATCCGATGTCGTAGAGTTTTCCAGGTGCTAGCATTTCCATAAATTACACTCCAGTTAACAGGACTTTCCCCGTTAATGCTCTTCTGCGGTCATCAATTTTCAGTTTTCAGCTAATCAACGTCTCCTTAGCATCCGAACCCGTTTGGAACGCGCTTCAGTGGCCGTCATGCCGTATCCGAGTGATCGGACGTCGTGTTCAGCCAGATGGGAATTGGCTAACGAGTTTTTGTGGAGCAATTCTTCCGGCACGTCCAACAAAGAACTGCACAACCGGGCCACCCCTGGTGTCAACGGCACAATAGGCCCTCGTCCGCCGTCCAGTAATCCCGCATAAGATCGTCTCGCATTTCCCTGGAGATTTCCGCCACGCGAGGCTTGAACAGCTGCTAAGTTGGGGCCTGGCGACGAAATCCTCCTTGACGGGACCTGCGCCAACGCTGACGAAGACCCACTCGTAACCCTTAGCGTCGCCATTACAGGAGCGGAAATTCGTAATTCTTGTCGGGGCTTGGCCACCGATGATTTATGCACCGGTTCCGCTGGCCAATTCCCGAAATCTTGCCATTTCTTGCAGATGGTAGAACTATTACAAGTCAAATTCCCGGTTTTAGCACGCCATTCCTGCATCGGCGTCCCCACGCTGGTCCTCAACAACAGGGCTACCAACCCCACCACGAGGAACAGGGCAAACACACTACAGGTCCATAAAGTGACCCACGCGTCCCAATTTTGCATTTTCCCGCAAAGTTTTTGTATTGAAGTGAAACTAAACCAGACACACGGAAGTACAAATTGCCGTTTTCACGATATGATTTCGTCAGTCATGTTAAGAGGCTGCAACAAGACTGACAAGCTTCAATGACAACTCTATCAAGGTATGCAAGGAAGCGTTAGAAACATAAGCAAAAAAGGCAGCAAAGGAACGGACCAACCCTCTCTTGCTTGGAAGGAGGTAACGCTGTAATTGTTTCATTTCCCCAAATAGGTCAGGGTTATGTTGTCCCGCCTGGAGATAATGATAAGCTTAGCGCTCTTAAGGAGTCATTTGTATCTCGTTTGCGGTATACCGGAGGTACAAATGTAACTTCCTCGGAAACAGTTCCCAACATAGAGATCCTCACGCACGAGTGCTGAAACCGCAAACAACGTGATTAAAGCAGGAGTTTTCGCTTCAACAATGTCCCCGGGCATGACTGCACAATGACAAGCCTCCCAAAACCGTGGATATATGTCCCATTGCAGCCAAAGCGTGGTTTTCGTCATTCAATCAACTTTCATTTCTGGAATTCAATTCTGGGTCTACAGTTTTATTCTTTGCTTTAAGATTCGCTCTTGTAATTTCGCCATATATACGACCAGCATAACGCTACATAACGTAAATTGCCAAATAATCTTTATAAAAAAAAACAAAAAAAAACGAACAACCCCAAATTTTCTTAAGACCGTCTGAATTTCGTGTTTCATCATTGTTGTGCAAGGGTTCGGGGTGGTTTCAAGTTTCAAGCCAAATGTACACATATACTAAAGCGATAATAATTCTCTGTAAATGCTACGTTGAGCTTTTTTGGAACAGCAAATTGTCAAATTCAAGTTGAACTCGCTCATCTTCCCGAAAATCTTCCGGTAAAGAAGACGTCCAATCAGATTTTTCCCGTGTCAATTGAACCCCGTTTGCCCACCATTTTAGTAAACCTAATATAAGTCATTAGAGTGAACCCTCCCCTTTTAAGAATTTCAAACACTTTTTCCTGATCGCTTCTTCGATTCTTCTTTTAGTCGCTATCCGATCCGGAATCCGACAACTGCAAATCTTCGCTGAGCAGATGCGAAGGCATCGAAAACGTTGGCGGAGGAGCTGGACGATCCATCTCGGCACTTTTCGAACCACCATTTGCACCTAACGGTTTGTGTTTATGTGTTAAATCTTGACTTAAAAAGACAAGTTTTTATTAAGATTTACCATCGCTATGTCTTGGCACGGTTTGCTTGTCCATGTCCGAATCGCTGTCGGAATCGCTGGAACTGGAAGAATCGCTCCCGCTGCCACTGTCACTCGAGGAATCGGATAAGACGCCGATTTCCGGGACATCGGGGGCTAGGTTTGTGTTATTGGCAGAAGGAGGGGGGTTAGGAGTGGGAGTAATGAAAGCGGAGGGCATATGGAACGGCGAACTGGAATTGTCCCCGTCGCTCCCGTCGTCCAGGTCTAAGCCTAGCAGCATGGGCATGCTGCCTGGGAGCTTGGCAGCTGGTGGTGGGGGAGGCGCGTAGACAGGCGCAGGGGTGGGTGCTGGAGCCGGGGACGGCCGGGAAGGGGCGGGAGAAGGGGGGGACTTAGTAGCGGGAGAGGCGGAGCGCTTGACGTGCCCGGGCTTGCGACCCGGCGAAGGCTTCTTGGAATTGGAGGAGTAGGGGTAGGATTGCGAGTGGGAGTTGGGTGGGTGGAAGGAGGAGCTTGAAGAGGGAGCTGAATTACGGGAAATGGACGCGAAGGCGGATACAGGAGGAGGAGGCGGGTCTTCGGGAACGAATGACGACATACGGCTTGAACCTTCCGCTCTGCAATGAAAATAAACCTGAAATTTTCCATTTTTGCGGAGTAAAACGCCCACAAATACCACACAATACTCCTTTTCATTGTTGTCAACAATGAAATAACCGCTAAGGCTAAAATGCAACTTTAACTGTTGTCAACAACGAAAAGGCAATAATAGGCAATTCATTGTTGTTAATTATCAAAAGATGATCCAAGAACTAGGAAACTTGGAAACTAGGAAACTAGCATTCCTTTGGAGAAATATAAAGAAAATGTACGAAGCTAGAGGGTCATTTCATTGTTCTCAACAATGAAGTAACGTAACGAAACTTCTGTATGATGAAGCTACGCATGAATTACTCAATGTAGTAGTAAAAGTAGTCCTAAAAAAACAGGGTTAGAACAACATACCTGGTTTTTTTTAGCATAAGACTTTGAGACAGTCTTTCAAGCGTGATTTCGCCCGTTTCGTTATCAATAATGAGCACACATTCTTTGCCATAAGGCTTCTGGGGCCCTCTAAAAACTGTCGAGGCTGTGCCTGCTCCATCACAATGTGGAACTGTTACTGTCACTTGATTGTTGTTAGCTACTTCCACGCAAGCCATCTTACTCGTATCTACACTAGCTGGTTTAAAGTCATCTATGAAAAACAATCGAAATTATATTCCTTTTTTAAATGACTTCAAAGACCAAACTGATTTTTAAAATTAGAAAGCCTTACATCGTATGGTATGGAAAGGATTATTCTTGCCGGTAAAACTGCTCCCAAGTCGTAGTTCTCTCACTTCGCTTCCCAAGCCTAATCCTAGCTTATCTGCCATTCTGAAAGTTCTTTTTAAGCACCCAAATTAAGCCACCCGTTCCAAATCCGAATCCTGTGGTAAAAAAATAAATAAAATCGAATAATTAAAGGTGACAATCTCGTTACCAGCACGTGAGAAGAATAACCCTCGTTGCTTATGCAAATTTCATCACTTTTTCACGTTTATAACGAGTTAAACTTATTTGCAAAAAGCTATAACCTGGACATTCCAGTACAGAAAAGGGGAGAAATTTCGCTACAGTTCCGGATAAATGACCCACATACCTGAGCGTAAACAGAAAACACGATTTTTTGCCAACGTTGCCAGATCTTCCTACATTTCCTCCTGAAAACCGAAAACCAACCACGAACGAGAAATTACTGTCTTATTAAGCCTTATATGTCTTATATGTGTTTACTCTAAGCTACAATTACTAACTAAATACTTATTAAGAAAATTCCACGTTTTAAATTAGATTATTCAATGCTCTTGAAATAATCTCAATATTTTTTATATATTTTTAACAAATAATTTGATGTATTTTTTACCTCAACACATGTCCGGATGAGGGACAAACGGGTGTCATGCAAACGAAGTTCAAGTTTTAACGATTTTCATTACCGAAAGAAACGTAACCGAACCTAATTCATTTCCAATCCAACTACCAATTTTCAACTTAAATTTTCAACTAAGGTTCTCCGTTAAAACATGGTTAAAAACCACCAGGGCGATACATGACACCAGTGTTGTCACTGTTTCCAGAGAACGTGTTGCAATACTGTGACACACACAAGTCAGTTTTTCACCAGCGGGCTTTTACCAGCGAACTTGTTGTTTTACCTGGCAAAGGTTCCCAGCGCCACCTGCAAGCTAAGACTGGCTCTAGTGGATTTGTAATCTCTAAGTTTGTAATTATATAATGCAATTTTGTAAGGATTCAAACTGGTCGGCCTTGACGTTCACGTTCTGGTTCGTATCTGGTGTCTGAATATATTATTAAACAGAATGGGATCCTAAAATCCGGTGACAGTATGAACTGTTATTAACTTGCACGTTGCAGAGTGGAAGGGTTGAAAGTGTTTCTGTTTCTAATTCTTCTCGTTCGATCCACAGGTGTTTCGAAAGGTCTTGAAAAATGCAGCTACTAACGCTGTATCAGCACCCGGCGCTGAGCAAAACTGTCGTCCAACGTAAATTGGAAACGCTTGAAAAAATCGCAGGGATTAAAACCTTGGATGTTGAGTACTGTTATTATGTGGAGCTTACTGCCACGTCGTTGAGCCCATCGGACCTTTCAAACCTGAAATGGGTACTAGGGAATCCGCTTTTCAATGGAGAAGATTTGTCTGAAACTTCCAAGTTTATCGATTCTTTAGTCGTTGAAATTGGACCGAGGTTAGAAATTGCTTAAATAGGGCTTTATTGCGTAGTCTTGTAACAGATTTTAATGTTCTTATACTTATTGTAGGTTAAATTTCTCGACTGCTTTTTCGACGAATGCCGTTTCCATTTGCAGCGCCATTGGCTTAAGTGTCACCCGCATTGAAAGAGCAACGCGTTACTGTATTGAAACGTTCGCTGAACTTACGCCACAACAGCAATTAGACGTACAAATAATTTAGGGAATTTATTGAGGAATTTATTATCGAAGATATTTTCTTTGTAGATAACGAATGCTTTACATGATCGGATGACCGAATGTCGCTACTTGACCAAACTAAAGAGTTTTAACCATGGAATTACTCCAGAGCCTTGGTATGCAGTGGATATTCTCAAATCGGGCCAAAAAGCGTTGGAAGATGTCAATTCTCATTTGGGTAAATTTATGTTCCATTTATCTTCACAGAATAATGATAAAAATAATCCTAACATAGAATAAAATAAGATAAAGTAATATGAAAAGTTATTTTAATATTATAATTTAATTGTAGTTATTTTAATTCTTATGGTGTGGTTTCTAGGTTTGGCGTTTGACGACTGGGATTTGGAATACTACACGCGTTTATTCCAAGATCAGTTGAAACGCAATCCAACCAGTGTGGAATGCTTCGATTTGGCACAATCCAACAGCGAACATTCTCGTCATTGGTTTTTCAGGGGAAAACTTTTCCAAGACGGTACTGAACTGCCTAAATCTCTTTTCCAGTATCTGATGGCCACCCAAGAGCATTCTAATGATAACAACGTTATCAAATTCAGCGACAATAGCAGTGCTATTCAAGGGTACGAGCTACAAGCTATTATGCCTTCAAAAGCCGGTACTGCCGGTGCATTCAAACTCGAATCTATGAAGAAACATATCATCTTCACTGCAGAAACTCATAATTTCCCCACAGGCGTGGCTCCGTTCAGGTATGTTATCTATTTTTCATGCCCAGAGTGCTGTAAATCATTTTTTTTTATTATTTTCAATAATAGTTTTTGAAATTATTTCGAGTTTGACATATCGATGCCTTTATATGCTAAAAATCGATACTTGACTTCTGAGTAATCGATAGTTCAGTCTATTATTGAAAATTGTGGAATTTAAAGAAAAGGGAAATGGCTACATATCGATATGTTATTGATCTTAGTAAGAAATCGATAATTACCGAAAAAGTTAATTTTTGCAGTGGTGCTGGTACCGGTACTGGTGGGAGAATTCGTGATGTACAAGCCGTTGGAAGAGGTGGACATGTGATTGCTGGCACTGCAGCATATTGCTTTGGCAATTTACTAATTCCAGGTAAAAACGTGCAAAGTTTTAGTAAAGGAAATTCTTTTGTACTTTATTTTTTATTTATGAAATTAGGCTATGACTTGGCTTGGGAAGATAAACAGGCTATTTATCCATCCAATTTTGCTACGCCGTTGACAATCGCGATTGAAGCCAGTAATGGAGCGTCGGATTATGGCAACAAGTTTGGTGAACCAATCATCTCTGGATTCGCGAGATCTTTCGGACAAACGTTAAGCGATGGACAACGCAGGGAATGGATCAAGCCTATCATGTTTACTGGCGGAATTGGAAGCATGGAGGATGATATGATCACGAAAATGACGCCGGAAGAAGGTAAAATTTCCTTTAATATATTTTTTTATAATTACCCTTTTGAATTATGTCTAGGAATGGAAGTAGTCAAGCTGGGAGGACCGATTTACAGAATTGGAGTTGGTGGAGGAGCTGCGAGTTCTTTGCAGGTAACTTGGGAGATAAAATAAGTACTTGCTAATGTATATTTTTTGTATAGGTCCAAGGTGATAATAAAGTGGAACTGGACTTTGGCGCTGTACAGAGAGGCGATCCTGAAATGGAGCAGAAAATGAACCGAGTGATTCGTGCGTGCTTGGAGTTACGAGGACAGAATCCCATATGCAGTATCCATGACCAAGGAGCGGGTGGCAATGGTAACTTAATCGGACTCATTTACGTCTTTCCTAATCTATTTTTCTTATTTTTTCATTTTTGTTTGTTTATTTTAACACTAAAATAAATAGGAAACGTTTTGAAAGAGATCTGCGAACCAGTTGGCGCCAAGATTTACACCAAAGAATTCCAATTGGGCGATACATCTATAGGGACTATGGAGTTATGGGGAGCTGAATATCAAGTATTCTAATTGGCTAATAAATAATTTGAACTATTATTTGATTTAATTGTATTGTTTACTTTATCCTTGATTACCCATTTCAGGAGAGCAACGCATTATTGTGTCGTAAAGAAGATAAACCTTTGCTGAAATCGATTGCCAAGAGAGAAAAATGTCCTGTAGACTTTGTAGGAGAGATTACGAATGACGGCCGTGTGGTTTTGGTCGAAGCTAGTAGAGACGATTCGAATCTCGACGTTACTTTACACCCAGTAGATCTAGAGCTAGAATTGGTATTAGGAAAAATGCCTCAAAAGGTAAAAAAACATGCCAATACCTCTCATTCTGTCCTAAAATCCATGTCTTTCTTTAGGAATTCCACATGTATCACGAAGGGGTTGAGCCGAAACCTATACAACTACCTAACGTGACCGTCGAAGAGGCTTTAACTCGCGTTTTACGCTTACCTGCAGTCGCATCCAAGCGCTATTTGACCAATAAAGTCGACAGATGCGTCACTGGCTTAATTGCTCAACAACAGTGCGTTGGACCGCTTCATACTCCGTTAGCTGACGTCGCAGTTATTGCCTTATCTCATTTTGGCGTGGTTAGGAATTTATTTCTCACCATTTTTGCTTTATTCGCGTTAGTTATGGCCACTTTGTTAATTTCCCTCCTTTGAACCGTTTTAGGAAGGGTCGGCTACCTCAATTGGTGAACAGCCAATCAAAGGCTTGGTAAAAGCAGCAGCAGGCGCAAGAATGGCCTTGGCTGAAGCTTTAACTAACTTGGTTTTCGCTCCCATAACTGACATTAAAGTAAAAAGAAAATATATTAATTAATTAACTCTTTTTATGTATTATTTATTCTTAAATTATTCCGAGTAGGATGTCAAATGTAGCGGGAATTGGATGTGGGCAGCCAAGTTACCAGGCGAAGGAGCCTTGTTGGTGGACGCTTGCTTGAGTTTATGCGAAGCCATGGAGAAAGTAGGTGTGGCTATCGATGGAGGCAAGGATTCGCTCAGTATGGCTGCTCGAGTAGACGGACAAGTAGTGAAAGCGCCCGGTTCCATCGTTGTTTCCGCCTACGCTCCCTGTCCCGATTTTCGCAAGGTTATAACGCCTGATCTGAAACTGCCGTCCGTGGGGCAACGAGGAGCCATTTTCTTGGTGGATTTAAGCCGAGGTCAAGCTCGGTTAGGAGGATCAGCTTTAGCCCAGTGCTACCAACAGCTCGGAAACTCTACACCCGATTTAGATGAGTGTTCATTGTTGGTCAACATGTTCGAAGCCACCCAGCAACTCATCGCGGGTAAATATTTTCTTAGCGGTTTAGCATTGTTGAAATTTCCATGATTAAATTCTTCGTTGTTGGAAATCTCATTCTTAAATGTCAAGTTTATGTCAAGAAATATCAAGTTTATCATTACTGGCGATTTCGTTGCCGTACTTCTTAATTACCGGCAATTTCATTGTTGCATTTTTTCGTTTTTCCCGATTTCATTGTTGCGTTGAATCGTTTTACACCGATTTCATTTTTGAGCCTTTTCGTTATTGAATTTTTTCCTTTTACGCGATTTAATTGTTGCGTTTTTCGTTTTATACGATTTCATTGTTGAAGCTTTTCATTACTATCAATTTCGTTGTCATATTTCTTAATTATCAGCAGATTTCATTGTTGAACCTGTTCGTAGTTGCTTTTTTTCGTTTTACGCGATTTCGTTAATGAAATTTTTCATTGTTAACGATTTTTATTGCTATACATTTCATTGTTGCATTTTCTTTGTTTTACACCTACACGATTTCATTGTTGAAGATTTTCATTACTGACGATTTTGTTGTACATTTTATGGTTAATGGGTTCGTTGATATTTTTGATTGTTGGCTATCGTATTGTTCACCGTTTGACTTTTTGGCGATTTAATAACTAATATTGTCATTGTTGGTCTTTCTAGGAGGATCTGTTACTGCCGGACACGACATTAGCGATGGAGGATTGGTGACTTGTTTATTGGAAATGGCGATTGCAGGCGTTTGTGGGATCCGGATCAATTTAGAAGCGCAAAAAGATGTGCGTTCCGGATCTGCGTTGGAAATTCTTTTTTCTGAAGAGTTGGGAATCGTTCTAGAAGCTAAGGAAAGTCAAGAAGAGCAAGTGTTGACTACTTTTGCGCAATTTAACGTGCCTTGTGTTAAGATTGGCTACTCCGAAGATCACAGTGCTGGCGCCAAAGTAAAATTACCTTGAATTATTCGTTACAAATTTTTGTATTATTTTTTCTCTCTCTATATTTTAGGTGGAAATTGTTGTTGACAATCAAACAGTCGTTAATCGTGCCTTAAATGAAGTTTTATTTGACTGGGAAGAGACGAGTTTCCAACTCGAGCGTTTGCAAGCCAATCCCAAGTGTGTTCTGCAAGAATTCCAAGGCTTGCAGCGCCGTAAAGGACCAAGCTACAAACTGTCCTTCGATATGAAACTGTGCAACATCGAACGTCCTATTGGTACGATAATTTGTCCAAAATCACATTTATTCATTAAAGTTTCTACCAAAATCCCTTCATTATGTCATTTTCTTAATTGCAGGTGTTAAGTCTGCTCATCGCGTGGCAGTTTGGAGGGAAGAAGGCACGAACGGGGACCGAGAAATGGCTGCTTCTTTGTTGATGGCTGGTTTTGAAGTGTGGGACATTACAACCACGGATTTGTTGCAAAACACAGTGGCTTTAGATCGTTTTCGTGGCATTATCTTCCCTGGTGGCTTTAGCTACGCTGGTGGGATCCATAGTTTCATGGAAAAACACGATTTCATCGGTCTTTTTCAGATGTTTTGGGTTCAGCGAAGGGTTGGGCCGCGAGTTTACTCTTCCATACGAATATCCGCGCGCAATTGGATCATTTCCGGAAGCGCCAAGACACTTTCAGCCTTGGCGTTTGCAATGGCTGCCAACTTATGGCCCTTTTGGGTTGGATGGACCCTAAAAGTACTAAATATTGGCATAAAATTGACTTTGGCGGTGCGAATTCAGATTATTGTTTGTGTAGATGGGGATGATAAACTACATTCCCAAGTTGTTTTGGAACACAATGAATCTGGACGCTTCGAATCTCGTTTTAGCACCGT
Organism: Lepidurus arcticus; assembly: GCA_003724045.1. Lineage (NCBI taxonomy): Eukaryota > Metazoa > Arthropoda > Branchiopoda > Notostraca > Triopsidae > Lepidurus > Lepidurus arcticus. The sequence continues at coordinate 16,165 of RJJA01000423.1, read as the reverse complement.
TCGCATAGAAGAATCTTCCTCGATTCTGCTCAAGGGCATGCAAGGGTCCGTACTGGGTGTTTGGGTAGCTCATGGAGAAGGTAATTTTGTAAAAGAACAGCGAAAATCAAATGGAATTCAATAACGTCGAGCGAATCTCGTTTAAAAAAATATATATAAAAAAATGGGTTTATTAGGACGTTTCGCGTTCAGGGATGAACAAGTTTTGACAACTTTGGCGTCCCAAGGATGCGTAGCGTTGAAATACGTCGATGATGACGCGCAACCTACTCAAGAATACCCGATGAACCCCAATGGCAGCCCAAGTACGCCTAATTTGCACAAAATTTGACATTCTAGAGTCCTTTTATTTATTTTTGTGAATTTTATTTAATTTTCTATTTTATTTCAAGGTGCAATTGCGGGTTTATGTTCATCCGATGGAAGGTTTTTGGCGTTAATGCCCCATCCGGAACGTTGCGTCCTACCTTGGCAATGGCCTTACATGCCGTTTGACTGGGAGCGAGGCCAATACTCGCCGTGGATCAAATTATTCGATAACGCATTCCAATGGTGTGATACCAAGCCTTAGTAGGTGCCAAAATCGTTCATACGCTGCTCCGTAGTACACATTGTAGGGATATTTTTCGCCGTTTTTTAAAATTGGTTTTTGAGAATTTTAATAGAAGTTTTGTATTCCCATTACCGATTCTACACTAATGCCCATATATTTTAGCAAACGCAACAAAAATAACTCTGCATACAACCCAGATCTTCAAAGGCTGGTTCAAACTTCAAATACTGGATTTGGCATGTACTTCTGGATGTCGTCGCCAACTCCGAGCGAAGGCTTCTCTGACTTTACTTTACGACACATTTTCTGCGAAACAAAAATCATTCGACATAATTTCTGAAAAATTCTAGTTTTTAGAAACTAAACAGAAATTAGTTGCAGAAATTTCTAGAAAAATTTAATAACCGCAGGAACTTCCTAGAAAATTTGAAATAATTTCAGAAAAGTTCTAGCAAATTACACATTAATTCAGAAAAAAAATCAAGATAAATAACAAAAAATCTAGAAACATTAGTGTTAATTCAGAAAAATTCTAGAGAATTTATTAATAATTTCAGACAACTCTAGAAAATTACAATACTTTCACAAAAATGTCTTAAAAAATCGATTAATTTCATTAAAAATCTAGAAATATTCGAAATAATTCCGGAAAAATCCTGGAAAAATTAGAATAACTTGATATAAACGCAATGCAAATTAGCACTAATTCAAGCGAAAATCAAGCAATATACTATAGCAAAGGTTTGAGCTAACCTGTAGCCAGCGATCAAAGAGCCAGGTACCCACTCCTTCACCCACGATATTCATGTTCGAATAACAATCCGCTGTGAATTTGATGGTGACGAGAAGTTCGTCGATCAATTTTTCTTCCAAGAAGGTCTGCAGATGTCCGTCATTGTGCTTTTGGGCGGATTCATACCAATTGCGAAGGCTCTCGTTGAGCATTTTCCCCATATTCAGACAGTCCTATACACCGCATTAAACCATCCATTTGAGTAAATCGAGTAGAAAAAGTTCTTGAAAAGGATTATGAATAGATGACGAACCTCGAAGGCTTCTTTGCCGCTCGACCATTCTTGCTTGACAGGTTTGTCAATAGGTTTCAAGTTGACAGGCGCCCCTCGTAAAACCTGGTAAGCCATAATGCGACTCGCACGCTTGCGATGGAATTTGGCTTTGCAACGAGCCAATTCCACCATTCCGGGCATTGCGGCTACATCTCGAGCAAAGAAAGCCCACTGTGAAGTAATAAGGAAACGTCAGCCTAGTTAAAGGATTTCCTGTTGAGGATGTGAGGGCATTCTCAAACTTACCATAGCCGTTATGCAGTAGCCGGCGTAGAGTTCCTTATTGATGTGGTCGTTGGCGAATTGTTCGTTGTCTTCATGGTAGAAATGCCGAGCTTCACTCTTTAATTTACTTGCCATGGCTCTGTAACCTTCCTCCGGCGTACGAGTTCCTTGTGCGCCCCCAATTTTTGGAGTATACTTTAAAGTCAAATTACTAATAGGCTCTGGTAATGGTCTGCAACTTGTCGCTTACAGGAGTACGGGGTACGTGCTCCCAAGGCTTTTATAAGCTAAGCAGGGAGTCGTTGATCTTAGGTTTGGTTCGCCGAGGTAGACACCACATGAATTCGCGGAATTGACGACAGCCTCACGCTGGAATGGGGTGACTGGGTCGGGTTTAAAGTAGTCTGAATGCATCAACGTTCTAGTTTGCATACTTTGCCCGTTTTAAGCCATCCAGGTATGCGAAATGGCCTAAATGGCGACCATATCTCATGCAGATCAAGTTAGATACCTAGTTTCTAGAACTCTTCAGGTTATTCAGGTTATTGCAGACAGGCTCGGAACTGTCTCTAGGGTTTGTTGGGTTATAAGGCTGTTGTGGTAGAAAGTCGATTGGAGTACGCAATTAGAGCAGCTGAAGGGTTTATTTACTTGTCAGGTTGGAATGGAAACACGATTGCACCTTCTTCAGCATTCAGGTCATTCACCAAGGTAGTCAGTCATCAAGCCTGGTGGAGAATACAGTAGGAAGTGTAAGAATTAAGTTTATGACCCTCGAAGAGTGACGTGGAGAACAGGAAGAATTTTGTGTCGAAGGCGTTTGGGGGTTCCCAACCTTCGCGAGTCAACGCTTCGGAGTCTTGGCCTAGTTTTATTACTCTGACAAACGCAAGGGGGGTATAAACGGTTTGTTATTGGTTTCTGTAAACGAGGAGTCTTTTTGTCTAATTACTTTACTGTTACCACGCTTTAACAAGTTTTGTGTGTCATTCGAAGCGAAAAGCTACTGGGTTAAGGAAGTCAACAATGAAATGTTCGTTGCCTAGAACTCCCTTGTAATTTCCTAGTCGAAACCACGCTACTGGGTTAAGGAAGTCAACTGTGAAATGTTCGCTGCCTATACAGTATTACCTTGTAATTTCCTTGCCGGAAAGTCGAATAAAGAACGTTTTGACATGTATTGACTGGAAACCAAAGGCGATCTATGTATCTGATACCGATTTCAAGATATTCCAGTGTATTAGTGCTACTGCACGGGTAATCGTGAGTAAACTTGTATTATTCCACAAGCCTTAGCGAATTCAATTTTTAAAAAAGCCTTCGCGAATTCTAACCATTGGTGTTTCATAACTAGGGTTCAAGCTATGTTGTGAAATAGCAGCTATTTGAACACAGAAAGTTGCCCATACAGAAGTTTTGTGTTACTAAGGACGAGGTTGCAACGCTTAGACATAGGAATATGGCCTTACCGTCTTTGGCAGTTACTAAGGTCTCTTTCGTTAGTTATAGCATAGGAAACTCGCCTCTAATGAATTTTCCTTTTCCGTAAGGATACGTTTTGTAACTTATTAACTTGAAACTAAAGGCGATCAATGTAGCTGATGCCTTTCAGGTATTCTGGTGGATTAGTGCTACGGAATGAAACGAATGGACAAATGCGATTTGTATTTTAGTGCTGGTTATTTTGGATTTCTATGGAAATGGTTTTAGGGCTCAAGCTATGTTTATAATAGAAGTTATTTCAAGTACAAAAGACGTTCATTGGAATGCGTGTATTTATTTTTGAAAACTAGAACCCAATAACTAAATTCCCGTTTAAAATCTTGTAAAATTCTTAAAGATTATGAAATGTTAAAACGAACATTAAAGTGAAAGACGAAGCCCGAAAGCTCAATAAAAACCGTACCCAGCATCAAGGTTACTGGTTGTTTGTGAGGGAGTGTTTTCAGCCTAAGGGGTTGAAAATCTGATCCAGCAAATACTTGGCGATATCGCTGCTCACGTTAAGCGGAGGCTTGGCAGATTTGGCTTGACACATAACTTTCTGAAGCCACCTGTCAAAGAGCCAAACTCCCAGCCCATCACCGACCAACCTGAGGTTGGATAAGCAGTCTGCCGAAGCTTTGATGGACACAAGCAGTTCGTCCATCATCTTGTCCTGGATGAAGTGCGTCAGATGAGCATCCTTACACTTTTGGGCGCAGTCGAACCACTTGTGAAGACCTTCATCTACGCATTGGGCAACGTTGACGCAATACTAAAACAAATTGCAAAATTTAACTGCTCCAAAGGCAGTGTTTTTCGTTGTTGGATTGGATTGTGTGGTTTAGTACCTCGAAGGCTTCGATGTAGGACTTGAAGGTCTGCTGCTTAGGCGCATCAATGGGTTTGAAATCAACATGGGCGCCACGCAATACTTGAGAGGCCATTATGCGACAGGCACGCTCGCGGTAGTTCTTCGCTTTCAGCCGAGCAAATTGCACAATGCCAGGCATGGGACAATTGTCATGGGAGTAGAACGTAATCTAAACGAAATAGAATCTTCACATTCTTCGCCATACTCTTAAGAACTTCCATGGCAAATTGTACATTCTTTAATCTAAATTCCGTTCCATGTAGACACTTTTTCTTAAACTTTAACAACATTTGTAAATCGCAGATTCCCTCAACTTTTAAATCCTCACAATGTAAAATCCTTCAAGGAAACTCGCAAGTTCCAGACGCCAGAGCTAAACTTTCTTTAAAAATTATCCATAAATTTCGTAAATATTCGTATTAATTTTCTTCCGTTAATGCAGTATTGTAGAGTACTTACAATTGCCAGTGCATTGTAGAAAGCTTTCAACTCAAGGTTGATCTGCTCGTTGGTGCAATCTTCACAATCTTTGGCGTAAAGATGCCTCGCTAAGCTTTGAGTAGTAGAAGTTGTCATGCTTCTTTTCAAAACTTGTTCAAACTTCAAACAATTCAGCTATATTTTGCGAAAGGGTTTGAGAGTACCCTAGCGAGGGTGGAGGGTTCTTATAGGTCTTTAAATTTCGTTCGAAAAACGTTGCTATAGCATACTGGTGTGTTAATTCGAGCATTTCAAGTATTGTACGAGTTAGGGATAATTCGAGCGAAATTCGAGCAAAACAAACGTTGAACTATTTCGCTTGCTATTTCGAGACCTTTTAGCATTTCAAGTATGTACGAGTTAGGGAGAGGGAGCACGGGGACACATATCCCTCCAAGTACCCCAAGTTTACATGAGGATAAGTTGCCGGATTTCCGATTACGCATGATAAGCTGTGCATAGCACAACAGGTCTGTACAAGTCTGTACAGGTAGACACTCAGCCGTGTTACGAGCTGAACTAAAACGACATTAGTCATTCGTTATCTCACATCGCAAGGCATTTTAAGAGATACAGACAGGCACGGGGGGAGAAGGTCGAAGATCGGATTGTATACGTGATGGAGTGGATGAAAAACACGTCGACGTATTGCAAACGTAATTTCTGCGGTTTGGGTTTTTGGGAACCCTTGCTATTGCAAGTGTTATCGAAAAAGGGCCCCGGCTCAAGAAAATGGGTTAGAGAGACCGTTAGCTCCTGAGGATCTATCAAGTGGGACAATAGAGTTACCATTAAGGGTTATTTCTACCGGCTTTTTCGTTCATTTTTCAAAGAAGCAACCCCCAAAGGTGAATCTTAACCGGTAAACATGTTGTGTACTCCTTCAAGTACACTTACTATACTACACAGTACGCTCAGCGCAGGTCAAAGTGCCAAAAGTTACCTTTTGCCCCTTTTTCGTAAGCTAACCGGTGCATTTCGGTTCACTTGTCATCGACCGTTATGGGAAAATCATTTTGGGATTATTGCGGCACCAAAGAGCGTAATTCCTTCGAAGCACCTTGGAAGTCCGCGGCTCTCTATTAAGGTTTTCTACCATTCCTTGAGAAGTCAATTGTGGGGCCATTGTCTGTCCCTGTTCTGTAATTGATTTTCACAGTTCGGAAGAGAAACGCAATTAGTGCATTGTTCCAGCTAACCTACATAAGCTCCCGTGGGATTTACACGAAGGCTCTAAAAAAGTGAAGGGGATTTTGATTGTAATTCCGGAGTTTTTATTTTGAAAGCTTTTTCGGCCCTAATAACATTAAGGGCAAAAATTGGGCTAGTGAAATGATTGTAGCGTCACTTTCTCTGTGTTTACAGCTTTGTGAAAGGAAAGTGAAGCCCCCTTCTTCGAAAGAACTATTCAATTAAGACTCTTGTATTGTAATCCTGTCATTCGAGGCCTTCTAGTAAGGGTATAGTAGCATGCAACCGTAAAGGAGGTCTTTGGTGTATACATCCCAATATCCCCATGGTTGGCAGGTGTAAGCGCGGTTCAATTAACAAACATGGCCATGCAGAAAAACCTTGTTTAATTGTATTAATTACCACTCTAGAAAGTGAAGGTGTGATTTGTCTACACTTGTAAAAACTTGAGCTGATTATCTTGATTATTATCAGGCGAGAATTTTTTTTTTACCCTTTCCCGTGCGTTCTAAAGCCGCATAGCAACAAGCACAAGCTTGAAATCCCCGCGTGTCCCTAGCCTCTGCCAATGCTAGTCGGCAAGCCAGTTCCGGCTCCAGGATTGGCCGGCGGCCGACGCGCACGCCATGACGCTTGACAAGACCGCGATCCGCGGCTTTCTGGCTCATTCGCGTTTTTGCATCCGTTTATGGCGGTGGCGTGCAGCGTGTTGTCTCCAAAAGTGAAAAGTGTGTGAAGTTTTCATCCTGTAACAGTGATTTCTTTTGCCCATTCCTTTACAGACCTTTCATATACTGTAATAGTGAACCATTATTGCCGAAAATGTCGTTATTTAACGCCCGTGTGACCCGAAGAGAACGAATCTCCGAGTCGGGCGAAGTGATGGAAACGATTGCACAACGCCTGAAATTCGCCTCAGACGACGAAGAGGAAGAAGCTGATCATGACGAAGGACTCGAGACGGATAGACCCATGTTAAGTTTATCAGCAGCTCCCCATGCACTGGACGAGGACGAAGATCTTATTGATTTACCCAACTGTGAAGAAACGTTCCAAATGCGAGGCAACCAAGCTTCCAGCCCTCGCAAACCGCGTTACATCAGGTCCAAACTCCATGTATTCCCCATGAGCCGACGTACCCTGCTCACGTCTACTACTACAACTACTACGACGACTGATAACAACCCCTCCACGATAACAGAAACGCCAGCAACACAACATCCCAGTCAATCCCCCCCTTACAGACGAGTCCAAGCCCTCCAACTCCAAGATTCCCCTGCCACCCCCAAAACCCTCCTCGAAAAAAGCAAATTGGCCGAGCTCAGAACCCCCCAACCCCCTCAGTTCCCTCCCATCGACAATTTAAACCTCAATCTCCAAGATTCAGAACATCATCCTATCAGTCTTGACCATGACAACGAACATGGACATGAATTCACCGGACTGAGGACGCGTCTTTTTCCGCCTGGCCGAAGAATCGTGATTGGACCCGTCAGACGAACCCCTCGCCCGACCAACCCTTTACGTCCAGCAGCTAATATCAACCCTTTTACCCCCAATGGAATGCTTATTAGCAGCAAAAAGAGGACTCGCTCCAAGCGAGATTTGAATGGGTATGTTATTTAAAAAAAAAAAAAATTCCACGGTCTGAAACAGAAATCCCAGCAAAATAGCTTCGGGAAACGACTGGGTAGGGTTTACATGGGTATTCTAATTTTTCTAATTTAATTCCAATGTCGGAAACAAAAATCCCCGCAAAAACGCTTTGGGGAATGACTGTGACGCGCATCCAGGTCCATCTAGGTCCGGGTTAATCCCATTTTGAGGATGGGGATTTTGGGAGATGGGGAAAGAGAGAAGAGAAGATTCTAAGGAAGTCTGATGACGTCATCGACCAAGCAGGAATGTTTTTAATGAGGCCTCTCCCTTTCTCTTCAGTCAATGCCCAAAAAGGCTTTCTTCATTATACAGGACTGTCGCATTCAAAAAAGAAGAGGCGAAAATGGAAAAAAAAAGAAGAAAAATGGAAAGAAAAAAAAGCGAAAAAACTTGTTTAAAAACAGCTGAGTCACTTTTGTACCCGTGATTCCAATGACCTGATAAGGAAAATGAGTCAGTTTTCTTTTACCTTCTTTGCATGGCCTACTTCCTGTTTATGGCCCACAGCTTCAAACGCGAAAACGTTCTCAGCGACATTTTGACCTTAATTAGTTTATGCTTTTATTCATTTTATTAATATTAGTCGTGTTATTCGACCGTTTTAATGTCTTTTATCACTCCAAAGTGCTCAAGGCAGTATGTACTTTCCATTCCCTAAAAGCTATAAACTAAAAGGACACGAGCCTGGTATTAAATGGTCTTAGATTTAAAAAAAAAAACAGATTTGCAGTATTTTTTTTACCGAGCGGAAAGGAAAAGTTGTTCGCCTGGGTTTGAATTTGGATCTTTTTTTTTTTAAAGACATGAATTTGTCCATAGGGTTAAGTCCTTGGCATGGATTTTTTAGGGCATGCGTTTTTTAAAAACCTTACTTGACGTGACGTAGGAATTCTGTGCATTTTACTTCCGGAAAGTATGGAAGTTTGGAACTGGGTTTTTTTTTCAAGGTTAGTTTGGGAACCAAGAACTTCAGTTTGGGACTTCCAGGCGGTTCCAGACCAAAATGTTCAGGGTCAACAGAATCCGTTGCAATAACCTTTGCTAATTAAGGAGTCATTTTTCGATCTGTGCCAAGGTTATTAAAAACTGCTTTTGAGCCAGGTTTAAAGTTTGGAACTTTATCGCAACGTCCTTGCAGAAAAAGTCTTGGAAGTTTAAACTTTTAATGACAATTAAATCATGATTGATAAAAGGGCTTACAAGAGAGAATGCCGATTTATTATAGAAGAGATAAGTAATTTTAGATTGAATTTCTTAGGAAAAGTAGGAGTAGTTGCGAGAAAGGTGATGTAGTGTGATATGAGTCATTTTTGGACATTTAGTCGTAGGAAATGTTCAAGGAAGAGATAAGGGGCTAGAGTAAATCCTGAAGCCATTGAAAATACTAGAAAAGTATTTAAATATTCTAAAAATGTATAAAAATAAATTTAAAAAATAAATTAATACATATAAAAATATTGAAGAAGATTAGTAATTTAGACAAATTCTAGATAGATTTGGAACAAATATTTAATCATTTTGCATAGAATCTCAAATATGTTTAGCAATTTTACGTATTAAATAAAGAAATAAATAGATTACATTGTTACTAAAAGATTATTCGGAATTATTTAAGAAAAAAAATGATTTATTTTAAATATTTTAATATAGGGTGAAATGTGAATACAACATTAAGATAATAATTTAAAAGTTCAGAAAAAATACTACAATAGTTTATAAATAAATTAGTGTAGATTTCATTGAGAGTCGGGGAATTTTGAGTCGAGTTTTGTTAGTAAATATAACCATATAACGTACTGTACTGTTCTGTATCCAGCATGTACTATGGAGGTTGCTGTAGCCCGGTTTTCGGAGTTTTGAACTCTTTGTTATGATGTGGGTCGGATCGAGGAGCAGATGTGTTTTTCACTTGCATGGGAACGAATGGGAAAAACAGAGCTCGAGGCTATTTGGTAACACCTTGAGTTTCCGGGATAACTATAAACTACTACTACTACGTCTATCGTTTGTATGAGTTCCGAGGCGATTTTTTTTAGTATTTTGGACCAAATCATTCTCACTCGAAGGTTCGCTAAAGGTGGAATCCACCTTTTGCGAGTGGGAATGGTCAGCTTTCAACCTGAAACGCACATCTGCTCCTCTTGTAGAATAGGGGGAATGTAGGATATAGGAATAGCGTGTAGGAGAATATAGAGGATAGGTGTGTATGAGTTGGGGTTTCTATAGGGGGTGTTCAAAAGGTAAGCGAAAGTTGAAAAATCCAGAAAATCAAGTGAAAACTCTTTTTCCCTTTTCTTAAGACGTTCTTTTGAGGGGGTTTATGATGGAAAAAACCGTTAGTAGGAGACCTTTTGAGGTCAAGATTGGATTAATCGTTGACCTGTTTCCGTTAGCCGGACCGACCTTTTCCATTCAGTTTTCAATTAGAGATCCTAGGTCATCAGGTGTTGCAACGAGTTACAGGTCAGAGGTTAATTAAGGAACTAGTAAGGTTGCGAAATTGGGAGAGGTTGTGGGATGTGTTCACTGTTGAACCTTTGAATGAACCTTTGGTAAACAGTGAGTCATCCTGAAAGAATCAATAGCAACGTTCTTAACAATGAAAAATTGTAAATAAGAATGAAAAACAGAAGCTTGATCCTCCCCACAATGGAATTATACCTTTCCCAACGTTGAGATTTCTCTAATAATTTATAAAATACATAAAAAAGGACGACAATGAAACCTGAAAACTGAACTGGACTTTAACGATTCGCATATTGAAACGTAATTAAATTAGAATTAAGAATAAAAATCAATTCTAAATATACAATTAGTATTAGTATTTTTTACTACGGCTGTATGCTTATGCTGGTTCCCGTCGTTTATTTCTTCATAAAAAGGGTTGGAGTGTGGAGTTGGTGTGTAGTGATCGGGGTATCACTGTCGAGTATGGCACTGACCCCGGGTTAGCAGGTCGGGTGTTAGGTCAAGGACATAAACAAACGGAGCAGAGCAGCCGAACATTGTCATCAAATGCCTTTTGTTTTTGCAAAATATCTTGTATTCAATACACCATCCGTTGATAATATACCCCCACCGTGTCTCCACGACATTGGTAGTATTAATAAGTAGTATTTATGTAGTGAATTAATGAGCGATAAAGGCGTAAATAATTGTAATAAATAATTAATTGAAAATATATTAATACCATGCGTTAAGGTTAGTTTAGGTTGTATTCACTTGTATATTTAGGAGGCGTTTTCGAGTGTAGGTGTTTTTGGAATTCCTGAATTGAATTTTGGAAGGTTGAATTCAATTTTAGGTTCAAAGGTGATGTGATGTAGGTTCTGTAGAAGAGTATGTGAAATGTTTGAGTAGGGCATCTTGTGTGATAAAGTGTATTACCTTAGTAGGGGGGCAAAAGGGAGAGGGGGAAACTTTTTGCATTATAAGCGTCTTTTCTTCTCGGTTCCCTGTATTGGAAGCTCTTTTGAATAGATTTTGAAAGGTACTAAAACTTTCCTCAATCCCCCTATGTTATTCCGTTCCTCCTGGTCCTTTAGCACAGGCCGAGTAAAAGAAAAAAGACGAAGGAAAAGAGAGAACCACGTTACCATGTATTCATCACGTGAGGTTTGCATGTATGGGAAGTTGAGGGATATGGAAAGCGCGATTTTTCCCTAACGAAGAATTGATTCGAAATGTTGTTTACCTGAAGAGCTCGAAAAGGACCTTGACAACGTTTTTGCCAGGTTAATTTGGTAAACATACAAAGAAAAGAAAGAAAGAAGCGTTTATTAAGAGATATTGTTTTGCTCTGGACAATTTTTTCCCGAGTCTTTTTAAAGAGAGAGAGGGGGTATTGTTGTTGACCAGTGGGGAGAAGGGGCTTTCCACGAAGCTCAAGTGACATGTTTGGGATAGATGGAAGCGAGATGGATAGATGGATGGTAGCTTTATTGTATTGGCAACGTGGGAAAGTGCGTTGCCTGGTTACAATTTGCCAGCGTTTTAACCACCTATTCTAATCGTTCTTTTTCTTTTCTTTCTCTTTTTTATGTCTTTTTTGTGTTACTTCGGTGGGATCTGACAGGTCATTATTGAATTCGTCCGGAGAAGAGATGAAACTCGATTCCGATGACTCGGATTCCGAGATCGAGCAACCGACCAAACGAATTGCCCTCCATGAATCTAATATTTCACGGTACCACCAGGTAAATCTCGTTTTTAGTTTATTCAAAATTTATTAGTATTTTTAGCAATTTTAACCCGTTCTTAGTTCTCCTTTTATTGTTGGATTACTCTTGTTCAGCTGTAATTTAGCCTAATTTAATATATTCAGTACAGGTATATTAATTTACCTATTAATTATTATTACCTATGAATTATTTGGTAATTAATTAATTTTAATTTTTTAATTTGATAGAATTGTCTTATTTTCTGTTTTTATTTATGAATTACTCTTGTTCAACTCGAGTTAGTCTGATTTAACATTTAGTTTGCTACAATTTTATCTGAATGGAATTTAACCGTTATTGTAATTCGGTAATTTTGGTCTAATTTTTTATGTATTTGTAGAATTATTCTTCAACTCTGATTAGTCTAATTTAATAAATTTTATTTAATATTTTATCTGTATGGAATTTGGCCGTTATTGGTAATTAGGAGTTTATTTATTTTTATTTGGTAAAATTCTTTATTTTTAATTTTCTCTTTTCATGTTTTAGGAATTCCATGAAGTGTGTCTAATTGGAAAGGGAGAGTTTGGGTCCGTCCATAAGTGTGTCAACCGGTTAGACGGGTGCATTTACGCCATAAAGAAGAGCATCCGACCAGTGGCTGGGAGTGCTAATGAGTAAGTTTCGTGACTTAAGAGTGTTTGATGAAAACATTAAAGAATCAAGTTTATTAATTCCTTGTTCGTTGCCGTTTTTTTCGAATAGGAAAGCTGCCTTGAATGAAGTCTATGCTCATGCGGTTTTGGGCAAACATCAGCACGTTGTACGCTATTACTCAGCCTGGGCAGAAAACGACCACATGATCATTCAGAACGAGTTTTGCAACGGGGGAAGCCTGGCAGATGCGATCGAAGAGAACAAACGGTCAAACCGGTTCTTTGAAGAGTCTGAATTGAAAAACGTACTTTTGCAAGTCGCCGAGGGATTAAAGTAAGACGCTGAAGAAAGAGAGAGTTTATCTTATTAGCATGACTTTGAGGGTTCAGGTTCCTAATCCGTTTTCTTTGAATTCCTTGTGGCGTTAATTAGGTATATTCATTCCATGCACCTGGTCCATATGGATATTAAGCCGGGCAATATCTTCATCTCGAGGGAAAGACGCTCCTTTTCCAATTCCTATGATTCGGCGGACGATGGCTTTGAAGAAGAAGATTCAGTGGAAGAAGAAGTCGTCTATAAGATTGGCGACCTGGGACACGTGACCTCAGTCAGCAATCCACAAGTAGAAGAAGGCGATTGTCGGTACTTGCCCCAAGAAATCCTCCACGAGGAATTTACCCATCTTTCCAAAGCGGATATCTTCGCATTAGGTATGTTTGCAGAATGTGGAGGAAATGTTTGGCAATTGTTGGAGAAAATGTCAGGGATTATTCATGGAATCCGTAGAGAAAAATTATAGGTATTTTAAAAGTGTTAGTTGCCAGTCTTAGCCATTTGTAGATGTAATTAATATTTTTTGTTAATTATTATAATTTTCTTTTTCATTTAATTTTTATATAATTTTTTTACAGCGTTAACTAACGTTCTTTTCCGTGGTTAATTGCAAGGTATTTTCAAAGAAGTGTTATTGAAGATTCTTAGCCATTACTATAATTATGAGTCATTTTCGGGGAATTATTATATATATTTTTTATTTTTTTTGTTTTTATAAATCTTTTACGAAGCTTGAAAGCTTAGCAGATGATGAGTGTATAGTTTTTCGTAGTTAATAGGAATTTTTACGGAATTTTTAGAAAATAACCGTGAATTTAACGGAATTTTCCCGAGATTTGAAGGAAGTAATTAACCGCAACGTTGACTAACGATCTTTTCCGTGATTAATTGCAGGTTTGACGATCTACGAAGCGGCCGGTGGGGGTCCTTTGCCGAAAAACGGTGACGAATGGCATTTGATCAGGAAGGGGATGCTCAAGCCCATCGCGCGTTACAGCAAGGACTTTAATGACTTGCTCAAACTGATGATTCATGCGAACCCTGAAACGAGGCCGGGCGCGATGGTTCTGGTCCAGCACCGTGTCCTTTGTCCCTTCGGGAACAAGACGAAAGCGCAGTTGCGCAAGGAGCTCAACGAAGAGCGTTTGAAGAACGAAATGCTGTCCAAACAACTCCAAGAAGCTGCCAAATGCCTACAAAACTTTGCTCCCACGCCAGTACCGGACAACCAACCCGCCCCTCCTTCCCGGTCCCAATCGGATCGTATGTCTCGACTCATTGGCAAGAAGATCAATCGGAGTCATAGTACGACCACCTTTTGACGACCCGGAAATTCCTCCAATTTTCCAAAAAATTGCCCTTTTTCTTTCGTTTCTTTGCGTTTTGCGCGAGAGCAGATTCTATTACAAAAAGACAATGGTTTGCATGGTACAATGATGGATGTCGACTGTGATTATGAGTGATAAGAGCGTCAATCGTTTTTTCTCTTTTTTCGGGAATGTTACCAGGAAAAAAGAGATGAAAAAGTATTTAAAGAAAATTAGACATGTTGAGAAAATAGGAGTTCCAAGTGTTTCCCGTGCCACGGAAAATCCTTGCAATTTTTTAAAAAATAATAATTATTCATTTTTTGTACATTTTTTTAAAGTGATGGATGATTTTTACGGGTTGAGCACGTGACGTTTACCGGAATCACACATTTATATCAATTTAAGTAGGAAAAAAAGAAGAAATAACTTGGAATTCGGAACGTTGGTGCTCTAGTCCATGTATTTTTTTCTCGCGTTTGTCCTTGTACATTCTCTTGCCATAGTTAATTCATCGCGCTTGAAACCTCCCCTCCACCCCGACCCCTTTTTGCCCCAAGCCACCCGCCGAACAAATTCTATTTTTATCTTCTTGTATGTCGTTGAATAATCAGCTCATTGTTACGGGGGAAAACAGAGGGCTTGTAGTTCCGTGAATTAAAAACTCCAGGAGCTTTTACTATTCGAAAACGAGTTTATTGTTACCAATAATTCTAGTTAATTGTCTCCTAATTAGTAGTTTAAATTGGTGTTGGTATTAGATCAGGAAGCAATTTTGGGGGAATTTAATTAACTTCGAAGGATTCTTGGGAGAATTGGTTAACCAGGAGGCCAGCCTAATTGGCGACCGCCCAAAACGTGGATGTGCAAGTGGTAAACCGATTGAGCGCCATCCTTGCCGTCATTGATCACTAAACAAACAAACAAGAGTTAATTAGATTTGGAGGTTTGAATGAGTGGTTTTACCGAGCCTGTAGCCGTCTTTCAGGTCCAATTCCTGGGCAACTCGCTTGGCGACGAGCAACATATGGCCTAGAAGCTGAAAAGAAGAATGGATTTCAGAAGATGAGATTTTAGACTGAGAATTGAGGTATTTAGGGGGAGGAAATACCATTTCATCCTCGTCTTGGGCTTTGGAAAGCTGAGTGATGGGCTTGATAGGGATGACGAGGAAATGAACAGGTGCTTGAGGAGCCACGTCGTGAAAAGCCAGGCAGTGATCGTCGCGGTAGATGATCTTCGCTGGGATTACGCCGTCTATGATCTTGCCGAAAATAGTGGGACCGGAAACTTCGCCAGCTGCGAGATGGGCGGCGGTTTGGGCCTTGCTGACCTCGTCACTCATCTTAAATTGACTAACCTAAGACGAATGTTTTTTTATAAATTGTAATGAAATCAGGACAGATTAGAGGCTAGGTTGATAGTAGTTATGTATTGGATAAACTGTAGTTTATGTTGTGTACTTACTGAGAATGTGCGCAAACTATTGAGAGGGATGAGGGATCTATACAGCTGTTTTGTAACAATGCCGGTCGTTCTCATAAACATATTTTTTGGGACAGTTCTGTGTTGTTTTGCTCCTTAGTTCACGTAGTGGTTCATAGATAGCGAGACCATACAGAAATAGCTTTTTGTCAAATTACGCCTCTCCCGGCAACAGTTGGCGAAATCCGCTATTTTTAGTACATTCATGTAAACAAACAACAACATACAACAAACTGTTTCTGAAAAAAAATCAAACTGTTTCATACAACAAACAAACCCGATCGGGAAAGCCGTTAAAGAACACCTACGGTAAATACATAAGGTCTGAAATTCATATAAAAATAGATGGTGGATTATACTTTACCGAAGGGTTCGGTGCAGTAACGGATTTGGCACAACTTCTTCCAGCATAACTGAAGCCTCTCGCATCTTGTGTTTTTAATTAACTTTAATTTGGCATGGTAGCATGGCTATGGGTCCCCCCGACCAAGATTGGTGGCATTATCTGCTCAAAGGCAGGTGTTTCTCCAGATACCACCTGGGTCACTGTGGCCCACTTAAGCTGATTCGAGTGTACACTGATCAAAGCCTTCACAATGAAACCTCCTCAATGTTTTCAATATGAATTGCCCGCCAAAGACCGCCACTGCTGTCAAAGGTTAGCCACCGCCATTAAGAAAACCTCCAAC
>RJJA01000422.1:304-48753 GCA_003724045.1 Lepidurus arcticus | reverse complement strand
TCCGATCACAGATCAGTTCCGATCACAGATCAGTTCCGATCACAGATCAGTTCCGATCACAGATCAGTTCCGATCACAGTTTACGCTTTTATTTCTAAAATTATTTCTAAAATTACAAAACTTACTACAAAAAAAGGACATTTTTGGAAAATAGATTATACGGGGAATATTTTGGTACAAAATAAGTAAATAGGGCATTGGGCGAGTAGGGGAGAGCCAAACAACTCATTTGTATAATTTTAGAATCCAATGCTTGGAGCTGGTCACAGAAGAAAGTTTCCAACAGATTTGGAAGCGCTAGCGCTTTGTTTGGTAGGAATATATTTTTATAAGAAATGCAAAATATTGCGAAAGCAAGTGTTACAATTCTACTCAGTTCTCAAAAACTTTATACACAAAGTTGAACTGAAAGCTGCTTTACTGAGCATCCGTCGGGACCTTTCCCATGTGCCAATTTTGCCTTAAAGCACACCAGACGCAGTTCGACGGGTTAATAACTGGAACGTAATGCATTTAACCACCGGATTCACAGCCAGAAGACCCAATGGTACTTGAAACCGGCAAGGAATATTATTTAGGGTCGTTCTAGGCTTCTGCTCTTGCTGTACATCCAATCCTGAAAGCCGTTAAAGAACACCTACGATAACTACATTAGGTCTGAAATTTATATACAAATAGATGACAGATTATGTATTACCAAAGGGTTCGGTGCAGTTACGGATTTGGCACAGTGTTAAACTCCACAGCCCATCAATAGTTTTTATCCTGACGGCGCTACAATCTTGGTAGTACAGACACAAGGAAAATTCGACAAAAGTACGACATGTGTCTAACTCTCAGAGGAGCCAACAGGATATCGAGTTGAGAAGTCTCTGCTCATGCGAATGAGCAGAGATTAAAAGACAGAGATTAAAACATTTTAAAGCCGTTTTAATAATTACATCATAAGGACGACCAACACAAGGAGAAACGGACATGCTCTATCCCTTTATCTATTCTATTGAACACATTTTAAACCATCTTACCTCAATCCCATACATAACTCTCCAACGTGGCATGCCATATGTGTGCCACGCCACGTGCCATATGGTCCCTCAGCTTCATTTGCAGAACAGGCGAAGAATTAAGTGTGTTTCCTAAAAATAATAACAAAGAAACTTATAATGCGAACTGAAGCAGGAAATGATAACACAGAATAAACTCGGCGGGTAGTTTCTTGTTTAGACTTGTCCAGTTAAGTCAGACCAAACCCCCCCCCCCAGTCAGTGCTTTTCTTGATTTTGAATGTTGATTTTGAATGATAGTGTGAACCACCCTTAAAAAAATATTGTACACGTTCAAAACACGTTACAGAAGTCTTATTCTGTCAAAACTTGGCTTTTGCGCTGCACACTACAAAATATAAGAACTTCAAAAGCCAACACCAACAAAAACACTGGAGAAAAGCATTGTCCTAGGCTAAACGCGTGCTAACATTCGTCCTATTCTCCCAGTTATGTCCCACTTTTACTCCTAGCCTACCGTGGCAATTCTTCCGCTTACCCAGCCCTTGTCCAGCTTGCCCAAGGGTGTACTGTATCAGGGGTGTGTCAAGTGTCTTGTAGCTACTAAATACCGGTCGGCGAATCCAAGGATTCCGCTCATCCCAATCTGCGGTTCGGTATTTGGGGGGAGGATTCTTCCTGGGGCAAATAATTGCCTGATTTACGACGTAATTTTTTACTGAACAGGCAGGGATAAGATAAGTTGGGAAAAGAGTGACTAAAAAAGTGTCACATCCACGTTGTGTTATTGAAGTTACCAACAGTCAACACTTGATGTGAAAAACGAATCTTTCGTCACCTTTCTTGTAAGTTGCGATTAACATAAAATTAAAATACAAGGACAAAGCCCAAAGGAGATTTTGATTAGATATGTACCTAAAAACTAGCAAACAAAAATATAAAACAGAATAATTTAGATCTCGTTTTTAGTGGGTCATTTTGCATATTACTTTATGAACTAATTCGATTGGTCTCTTTTTTCTTTTTAGATTTTGTTTTATAAGCTCCGAACCTGTCTCTTCGAAACAAGTTTTCAACGTCTGCCATTGTCCCTGTGAAGAATCGCACAGTGACTGAAGACCCACTTGCTTTACGTTTACGAGACCAATTACACACTGAGCAGCTATCATTCAATTTGTATAATCATGGCATCCAGTGCACATTGTGCGTACAGAAAACGTCTTACTTCAGGTCCAGTAACACAAAACTTGGTTGTGAATTTCTGCCATTCGTTACAGTCTTCAGGGAAAGGATACACCTCAGTCTCGCAAGTAAACTATGTCTATATCGCTACTACGAGCGCGCCCTAATTCTTACTCATTTTTAGCTTCCAATCGAGCTTCTAAAACGCTGCGATGGTCCCTTGGGAGATTTAGCACCAAGTCTAGTAATGTTAGAGCAAGCCACACGAATAGAGTCAGTTTTACCGGAGGTGTTACTAGACGCTCTTAAAGTAAAAAAAAATCTATCTATTTTAGTCCTCTAAAAAAATCTGATTACCTCGTTTTTTAGCACTTACAAGGTTTGCTTTTTCATCCGATGCTAATGGACGCTTTCGGAGCTCGCGCCGATTCAGACCGTGTAGAAAAGATGGCTATAACGTTTAGACTACAAGGAGGACTATCGCTCCTATCTACTCTACTCATTTCGTCAGACACAATGCTCGATCATACTAGAGTTCACTCCGTTGTCATGCAAATCCAGCAGCTTTACCTTGAAATACTGTCGCGTTTAAGCGTTTTGGTAATTGGCCATAAAATTCCGAAACTCAAATCTAATTTCTATTTCCTAGGACCCAGACTGTTCTACCGTGCTTTCTGATTGTGATCCATTACTTCACCAGTGTTTCCGCTTATTGTTCTGTCCCAAACTAGCCCCCAAGGCCTGTGACTTGCTAGAACACCTTCTTCTAGCTAGAAAAGAGCTTCTGCCTTTAAATTCCATTAGTAAACTGCATTTCTGACATTTTTTATTTGGAGTATGGCTAATAATTATTTTTCTAGATGATATTGAAAAATTACTGACAGTCATGGACGATGATGCACTGGCCAACACGTATCGCTTATTGGCCGTGGTGGTTTCGGACTTTGATGAATGTGACAACAAACCTTCCCGTAAGATTGAAATTTGTTGTCGTATTTGCATTGCTTTTACATATTATTTGGTTAGTTATGGCCCAGCACCGCCACAAACTGCAATACCCTGGAGCTGATCCTAATACTGTCCCCAGTGCCAATCGAGAATTAGTCTTATCCATGCCGCATTTTCTACAGAGGCTAGTAGACTATGCTTGTAGGTTGCCATGTAAGAATAGCCAAGCTAACGATTACGTAGTGTGTAGGTTGCAAAGTTAAAGAAAGTAGTATTACGTTTTGCAGATGAGCCTCGTTATCCTTCCTTGAGCGTGGAAACAGACCACTGGTTATCTTGGATCGATGAACATATTACACAAGGCCTACAAGACTTTTCGGAGGGCATGGAAGGCTTACTTGAAGGTAATAGTTTCGCAAAATGTGATATTTGGGCTAAGTTTTTTTTTTCTTAAGCTGTTTTGGAAACAGTCATGCAAGAAGCAACACCTATGAATCCTCAACGTCGGAGCAACAGCATAGGCACTAGTGGGCCTCCTGGCAGTGGCAGTATGTCTTGGATAGGCACAGATTTGAGTCATCGCGTCGACGCTATTTACCTCCTGAGTCTTCTGCTAACTGGGAAACAGCGCCCCATAGTCCAAGAGCAGTTAGCCATGCTTAAACTCATGCCCAGGATTTCTGACTTGTTTGATCAGCTTATCTGGAAGAAACAAGTTCATCGCCATGCCTCAGGACAGATTATCAGCTGCAACTGTAGTCCAGTACGTTCTTTACTTGAAGATCTTTTGATAGTTAAACGGACACTGGTTGGGTTTCTAGGAAGTGATTCTCAAAATCCAGTTGCTAAGATTGGTGCACAATTTTTGCTACCATAGTCAGTACAAACACGTGTTGCTTTCACCCAATGAATGGACCGAATTACAACGATTGCAATCCTCAACCACCAGTGCGGCGTTGCAATATGCGCAACTTTCTAGCAATCTTTTCTGTAAAGGCACCAGTGGACTCTTGTCGAAAGTTATTAACGTTCTAATCAAAGAACCTGTCAAGTCCGTATTCAGGTAATGCCTGCAAACTGAATTCCGACCTTGGTAAACTAAAAAAACGACTGCAATCTTTAGGTTTTGGTTATGTAGAGCCGTGGAAAGTTGGCTCAGAGGTAGCAGCAACTTCGCGGATCAAGTTTTTGTCATTCACCGCGGTTTGCTGCAACATATCGTAGCTGTCATCGTTGAAGAAGACAGGCGTGACAGCGAGGAAGAGGCCAACACATCCACACAGCCGTCACGTGAAGTGGTCCAGAGCAGTTTTGATTTACTGGGTGAAGTCTTACGGTTTAGTGTTCATGGTTGCAGTCTTCTCGATGCCATACTCAACGCAAAAACCAAAGTATTTTCCCCCCTCCTTAGAAACATAGAAACAGTTTGTAATGTCGCTCTTTTTTGTGTTCGCTTTTCTTGTGGGACAGATTCAACGATTTTTAACAGCGGTACATACCAATTTAGTGGACTCGAACATGTTCTTAAGAAGCGTGTTTTTGTCACTGGATCATTTTTTGCATCCCGTATCTGGTGGACTGAACAGTGTGGGGTATGCTACTAACAGCTGGATAAACCATGCGCTCCCCACGTCCAAGTTTTTCTCTCTCTTTCTGCACATGAAACGGAGAGTACAGTATCTGGCTTGTCTCGTCTCGGCCATCTCCATCGACACGCTAACTCTTGTAAGAAAACCCGTTCTCAAACTTGAGTTTGTTTGTTGCCGTGTAACTGAACCCTTTGCTTAATTTTCTTCTTTTTTTGTTATTTTTCACAGGAAAACGTGTCTTGCTTAAATACGGCCTTGATTCTCCTCATGTTGGCAGAAAGACAAGGCACGCTAGCAAGATACCTGCAAGCCTTAGCACAAGGAGAGTACTTGCCCACGGATTTGGCAGTCAAAGAACCAGGAGTAGATTTGGACATGAGCAACGTTTTAGCACCGCAACAAGTACTAACACGTTTTATATTCTAAAACTTGCTAACTCAAATTTAAAAAACTTTCCAAGGTCATGTCCAGCTTATTTAAACTGCTACAGTTTTGGAGAGTGCATTACCAAGAAGGGGATCACAATTGCACTTCGTTGGAGAAGGTATGAGCTTCTTTTACTGGATTGGATGCTGACAAGCTCACATACATACTAATTATTTGTTTAAAAACCTAGAGTTCAGGCATACCTTTTCGTATGTGGACTCGAACAGTGGACACACTCATTTCTTCTGACCGTAGCTCCCGTGCTGCATTACTCCATTACTTGCCTGAGCATTGTAGCAACTTACACGCCGATTTTGCCATGGATTTGGATATTTAAGATGCAATTAACCTTTTTTTTCACTCGCTCTTTCATTTTTGAACCACTTTTGGTGGACCAGGCCACGTGTGCTTTTGAACACGCTGGGTCAAGGTTCCACTGATGTAAACAAGGTATGTTGCGCCGTCTATCTTTCCCTTGGCTCGTCTTACGTACTGTGTGTGCAACTGAAAGGTATTTTGAATGCAATGGATTGTACAAGCCACTTTTTACTGGAAACTTTTCGTACCTTGTCTGTGTCCTACCTCATGGTGTAGTTTGAATGAAAGAAAGTGGGTTTTTCTCTCTCATGTTATTTCTCCAGACGCAATGTTCTTTCCTTACAACACAAGTGCTTTCAATCGAACATGCTTTTTTGCGTTCTTTTTTATCCCTTTAGGGTGGGTGTAGGTAGGACGACTCTGTTGTGTGGTTTTGCGCTCAATACAAGACTAGCTAATTTGCATAATTTGTACCAAAAACACATTTACTAGGCACGTTCTTTGCGTTGGACATGGCAAAATTACAAAACGCGAAATTAGGAGATGAAAAGGGAACGCTTCTTACTCGCAAATGGTAAGGGGAAAAAAAGAAGGCAAATCGGACAATCGGTCCTTTTCACCTGTTTGACACGGGGTAACAAAACGAAAAACTGAATCTTGAGGCGGAAACAAACCAACAAGGCGCTTCTGGGTTAATATAAAATTAAGGAAATGTGAACGAATGAGGGGAATAGTGGTGAGCCCAACGAAATTGAAAGACATCCAAAATCAAAAAGTTTAAAAGAAAACTTTTGCTATTACAAAATCATCACATAGGAGAATTTAGAACAAAACTATAATTATACGCAAAACTGAAATTGCCGTCAACTGAAAGCCCCGATTTGGAAGATTTGCTTTCCACGTTTCTAACTGAACACGCATTCGATTTCGTTCCGCGCTTACCGTGACTAGCACCCTAGTTAGCCACCAACGAAAAAAAAAAGTCTTCACCCGAAGGCTTCTTCTGTCTCGGTCACGTACATCCCCCTAACTGAACATTCTTGAGGAGGTAACAAGAAAGGGGAGAAAAAACACACAAGATATATTACCACCTTAACTGAATCTTGAGCAGAAACACAAATGGCTTATTCGGATTCTAGCATAATTACCAACTTAAATGAATCACGGCTTCTTGAAAATGCAATTGAAAAACACTTAATGCGCTGGCAAAAGTTTAAGCTCCTCTTGCTTTTCCTATTCAACTATTTCAACTCTTCAACAGGTTTGAAACGATAAGCACTTCATCACGTCGTTCTGAACACACCTTGATATTCGGAGATCTTTCTTGATTATACAGTCTTCCTCATGAAACTAAACGATTGCCGAGTTCTAGATTTTGCGGAAACACCCAAGTTCCTTCGGACCACTAGCCTTGAGCTCATTTTCATTCTTCGTTTCTCACTTTCCACTTGTTAAGCTACAGATTGGCCTTTTGTTTCTCCCTCTGAAAATTGAGATCACAAGGAGCAAACGTAGCACACCGACTCTGATTCTACCAAGGCTCAACAAACCCAAATTAAACATGTGGCGAAGTTGGTGAGGAGACTTGATCCAACTCGGCGAATTCCCGGAGCACTGTAAGGGCGTAAAGTAGGCGTTCCCTGAGGGAGGGCTCACAGCCCTGCGTCATGATATCAACCAAACGATACGTCGAGCCTAAGCGATCACTGTTGATATAGGTAACGTTATAACCATCGCGATTCCACCACAACACCACCTTCGTGTGATCCTTGAAAAAATTGATCTAAACACGAAAGAAACCGTGAGAAAATCAATAAATAAAGCCTGCAAAATCACAAAGAAAGAATATCGCGCCAAAACTTACTTGAAGGGTGCCATTATCCATCTGCATGATAATAGCTTTGGGAGTCCGCACCCATCGTTTCATATGCACCGATTTCTTTCTGCCTTCCTTGCCACCTGATTGGCTGTCACCTCCTTCTGTTAAATTCTCATCCATGTATTGCGTGAAATAACGTAATAACGTGCTCCGCGATTTGAGAGTTACTGGAGGGCTATTGTAATTGAAATTGGACGTTGATCCATCACGGTCTTCAAAATCCACGCGACTAATAAATCAACAAAAACAGGTTATATTTTTTTTTATCTATTCAACAATATAATGTTATTTTTCATACTTTCTATCCGAATCGAGAGTGATCCTGCACGCATCATTGAATAGAACTCCCACCGTATGGTCGGACAATTGGAAGCCAAAGCCATACTTGTTCGAATAATCAATCCACTTGGATATAAACAAAGGCGAGCAATGGGCTAACGATGGATTGCACAAGGCTATAAGGTCCCAAGAAAAAAAAGAAAAAAAGGGAAATGAATACATTGCTTACCCATCATCTACCCGTTAACGTCATTCTATACACACCATGAGGCGCGACGCACAAGCAATCATCCAAGGCATGGTACAAGGCCCGGGCGGACAAAGAAACAGGCGGGGCAGTCATGACATTCCTTTCCCGGCTCCGGTCCCGTCCCACTCCCAAAATGACGGAAGACAATCTTTGCCTAAGCGTAACGGGTAATTGCACCTTCTCCTTTTCTTGCTCCTTCTCTCGTTCTCGTTCGCGCTCTCTTTCTTTCTTCTGACTGCTTTCTCGAAGACTTTGACTCCGTCCCAGCTTCTCCTTCGAGCTGGGTGACATTAACTGCAAACAGGAATAGCATCCCCCCTCTTAGCATCTTCATTTCAAACTGCTGTTTCGGCTATCTTACCTTCAAGGACTCGGGACGAGATCGGTTCACGCAAGTCTTACTGCTTTCAGAGCGGTCCCGCCCCCCTCCCGCTTCAACACCGCGCTCTAGGTGGGCGTGGCTGTGACCGGAACGGAGGTTTGTCTCCCGTTGAGGCTGAGGAAACGTGGGCGAAACTAGCGTGGAACTAGAGGGCAGTGTGGTCGGCAAGAAGCCTTGCGTGAGGAACTCGCTATGCAAAAGTTGCTCTAATGTCATGCGTTGTGACCGTCTTGGCGCCAATAAACGGCGAATGACGTGGGCTGCAGCTGGCGAGATATGGCTTGGCAGGTGGTACTGGTTGTGCAGAATACGCTGGTATGTCTCTTCCAACGAGGAGGTTTCAAATGGTGGCTGCCCCACTAACATTGCATACCTAAACAAAAAAAAAATTTTCGTTAGTTATGGCTTTTTTTTAGTGTGTACAATTCTAATGCGAGCGTCGCGTAAAAATATTTTGGAATCCTTTTTTTAAGTCTCCCGTATCCCTTAGCTCGATATAGGCGGTTAGCATGGGGAATTTCTGAACAATTAAAAAAAAAAAAGTACATTTAATGAAAAAATTCCTTGACAGTACTCTTGAACTTCCTAACAGGTAGTACACAACCAATTTTTTTTTACACATTAGCAAAATGAAATGAAGTTGCAACGATGGGAAAAACGTTACAGAAACAATAACACAATACGTTCTCCGGATGTAGTGACAAATAGGTGTAATATATCTCTCGGTCAAAATGACACTTATGTGTCACTTTCGAACAAAGTTTTTTTTCAGCTAATGAAGTGAAAGAAAGTACATGTGTTAATGATTCTCGTCAATTAAAGTTGTTGAGAATCGTTAACCCAACCTAACCTAATTCATTTCCAATCCATATACCAATTTTCAATTCGAGTGGCACCCGTTTGTAACTTTGTGGAGAACGTTTTGCAACAATATGACACATTAGTGTCAGTTTCAACCTCCGGATTTTTAACACGAGAATATGTTGCAATAACAATAACAAACATCAGTGCCATCTGTAACTCTTTCCCATCAATAAGCTACGGTATACGGGATCCTTAATTGTAGTTCACTTACATGATGCACCCCATGGCCCACAAATCAGCTTCATAACCATGACCCTTCTTATTCAAGACTTCGGGAGCGATGTAATTAGGCGTACCGCAGATTGTCCTACGAATGAAAAAAGGTGTAAATTAGATACTTAATCCACAGGAAAGAAACTACGCATAATTTCTTTGTATATGCCTCCAAGGCGACTTTTACTCGTGTCTGATGGATAAAAGTTTCCCTCCTCCTCGACTTTGATAGCCATAGCATGTCTTGTCTGTCTCTCACTCTCCCCTTTCCACTTTTCCCTTCTTTTATCCCAAGCCTTGCAACTACCTGTGTAAAAGGTCTTTCAGACTGCTTGTATGTCCTTTGCCTTATGCGTGTCGGACAAAAAGAATCTTTTCGTTACAAAATGTCATTCCCATGGACTTGTCCAGCCTCTCGTTTTATGTAAATCGTATGAACCATAGCAAGGACTTAAAAAATAAAACAAAAAACTCCCAAGTTTTATAAAAAAAAAAACATGAAAAAAATATTAGAAAATAAAATAGCTTACACTTTGGCTTGGGGATCTCTGCGGGCAGCGAGACCAAAGTCGCCAATCTTGACTTGGAGATCTTGGGACAGGAACATGTTGCCTAATTTCAAATCACGATGTACAACGCCGGATTGGTGCACGTAACGTAAGCCTTCTCCTAATTGGCGAATGTAATAGCGCACTTCCGGCTCGGTTAGCATGCCTCGGTGCTTCATCACATGGACCAAACTCTAAACGTACACCATAAAGAAAATTTTCGTTTTATAACCATTTCATTGTGATGTTGTGGAGTCCTTATTTGGACTCCTTTTTGCGTTCGATACAAACGTAATACCTTGCTGGGACAATTTTCCAGGATTATATACACATTATCATCATCTTCAAAGCAGTGGTAAAAACGGACGACGTGGGGGTGGACCAACGGACGGTGCAGCTCAATCTCCCGGACGATCTGGATGAAAACGTGTCAACAAAAAGAAACGGTCATTGAAAAGCTACTTTTGCTTTTATCGGTTCTTATTCGTCGCATAGAACTTTGGCAATGAAAATGTAAGATTCTGGGCATCTTGCCCAGTCATCTCGCCTTCCAAAAAACGATTGCTTGCACATGTGCTTTATGGCCCGAACAGTAGGGAAGATAAGAGGTACCCCCGCCCAAAAAAAAAATGGAAACATCCCAAAAAGAGCCATCTCGTAGTGTGTGATATGTCGTGTGACATTTTAGCACGTACGCTTCGACCAAAGTTCTCGAGACCTAGACAACCAAGACGAAGACGGAAATAGACACTTTGGTTGCTATGCCAACAGCCTCATCTTGGTTTTTCTTTTCCCTCCGCGGAGAAATATATAAAAGCAGTCTCCCGCAGTGCTTCTTTTTAAAGCTCTTCGTCCTCGGCGCTCTATCTCTATCTCTTCGCCCCAGCCCACATCTCCTAAAAGCGAACCCCCATGGTCAACCAAAACAACCCGCATTTAGAATTTTTCTTAGTCGGTCTTGACTTTCCAGAAAAATCCTCAAATTCTCCAGTGGAGAACATAACTAAACTGTTACCCCAAATCAATGCGGTCTTGCTTGATTGCTCTTGAATACCACCCACTACTGCAACCTCAAAAGCTGAAAAGGGCTTCGGCTATTGTGTATTGTTACCAAAGTTTAACCCCATTTAAGCCATTTAAAACCATTTGAGCCCCCTTCTCTACCTCGACTCAACCGGGGGCAAAAGTAAAATACGAAAAAAAAGATCGTGCTCCGCAACCCCCCCCCCCCCCTCTCAAGTTCTTGAACTTTCCCACGCCTACGATTCATAGCGTGTACGGAGAGTGGTAAAAGAACCATTTCTTCAAGATGTGACTTGTCTAGTCTAGTCTCCCCCATACTCTTTCAACTTTTGCCCCGCTTTGCCCCTTTGCTAACTACATACTCGTCTTCCACTTGCACACCCTTATCACGTTACTTGGCCCCTCGGAAAAATTTTTTAAAATAAAGAATATAAGGGTTGAATGATTAACTTACTTTGTCTCGGTGGTGCGGTTTGGTAATGCGGGCTTTCGGGATTATTTTCCCGGCATACATACGCCCCGTGGTGAGATCCGTCAATTCGTGCACTCGCGCAAATCCTCCCTAAATAAAAACAAACAAAATAACAATACACGTAATTAGTAGTTGTAATTGACCCTTGTAATTGGTAACTATGTGTAACTATTGGTAATTGGTAACTTGTAATTGTAATAAGTTGTAATTGGTCACACTGACCAACATGAACATCCTTCCTCGACTTCCTTCCCAGTTAAGAAATTACACCTGTTTTTTGTAAATAACATTAAGGCTCCCATACAACTTAGCTTATTGATACGAAACAGTCACAGATGGCAGTGATGTTTGTTATTGTTTTTGCGAAAGCCTTGTGTAAGAAAGTAAACATACAACTAATTGCTGGCAATGTTTCTAGGCTTGTTTTAGCTTCCGAAAAGTACAACCTGTCACCACAATTTGCTGTAGCAGCACAATGTCCCAACTCAAGTCGTCGAACATTCTGGAACAAGATTATTCGAAAAACTGTTTGTCACGTCAGATTTGAAAACAATCAAGAATAAAAGTTTTCATTTTTAGCAACTTGTGCACAACCAAAGGACATACATTTAGGCAACGTATTTCACATAGTTGCACATTTCATTTGCATGTTACTAACTTATTATTAGTTGGAAAAAGGTGTATTGGTTGTCTAGTAGCTGTTAGTTAGGCACAACCTTACAGTCAAAGAATTTCTACGCGAGATGTACTGGTTGTTCCCCATGGTAACCGCCTATATCAAGCTAAGGTATACGGGAGCCTTACAGCTCGTTGCTCTTGTTAATTAGTCATTACCGGCAATTGACCCTTGGATCACCCTGACCACCATGAACATCCTTCCTCGACTCCTTCCCACTTAAGAATTTACGCCTGTTTTTAAAAAAATAACATTAAAGCTCTTGCTCCTGTTGCTTGCATTCTCAATTCTTAAAGTCATAACTTCCGGTCCCACGCTTGGTGTTCGCTGTTGTGGTTATCCCCCCATAAAGCTCTCTTCGTCTCCAATTTTGGCCCTAGACTCCACCTGACGCTCCAACCTGTGCATCCACGTGTGACACTGTACACCAGTTTGCCATCCTTGCTCAGCTTTCGGGCTTCCCGAAAACGAAACGAGACAACTGGAAGAACAGTTAATTAGCTCGGTCACGCAGACACCTGCTTGCCTGCCTTTTAAGCTCCATGTTTTAGAAACTATTAAAAGGCTGTACAATTGATGGGCCTTCCGGTTCCTTTCCTCTTACTTTAATAACCCTAAAAAATTACAACAATTCGTATAAAAAATTAAAACTTAAAAAAGCCCTG
Source organism: Lepidurus arcticus (assembly GCA_003724045.1). NCBI lineage: Eukaryota > Metazoa > Arthropoda > Branchiopoda > Notostraca > Triopsidae > Lepidurus > Lepidurus arcticus. The sequence continues at coordinate 36,035 of RJJA01000422.1, read as the reverse complement.
GGTAAGCATGGGATGGAACACGATGAAACGAAAGGGGGAGGGAAAAGAAAACCTTGAAAAATCTATCTGGCTAGTGGGGAGAGAGTTGTAAGATTTAAATGACCACAGCCCAGGCTTCCTGCTGCAGGCCACAAGGTTTGGCCTATGGGCAACCAAAAGGGTCAGCGGTCTTGTCCTTTCTCCCTCTTTTACGGGAACAAAGGAGCTTACGAAGACAAAGTTCGTCTCCCGGGAGCCACGCCTACCCCGGCCACTCTACTCCGTCCAGTTTTCGGTCGTGTCGGTCTTTGGGAAGACAAAACAGGTAGCCTTTTCCATCTGCTTCTCTCGACCAGGACCAACTTCGGTGTCTTCTAATGAAAAACCGCAATAAGCTACCCTTCGTGCCTTTTTCTTGCCGGTTTCTCGCAAAACAGGTTCTTTTCGGGAGGGGAGAGCCGGAAAGATTCCAACTTTTTCGTCGTGTCTCCTCAGTGTTGGACTCTTTCTTTCTCAAAGCTAAGAATTCCATGGTTTAGAGGGACTGGCGTATCAATTATAAGATCGGATGGGTGAGCAAAAGCTGCCAAGAGACAAAGTTTCTCTCCGGACTTTACAGCCAAAAGCGGTGGGGATTTTGTGAATTGTGCCATTCCAAAGATGGTATATCAATTAGAAAAATCTGCTGGGGTAGACTGGCGTAAAAGCGACAGACGAGGCTATATAGAGTTTCAAAATAGCTGTAGGAATTATGCTAATGACTTGTAATTTTTTTTTCTTCCGAGCAAGGGCCCAGTCTGGTCCTCGCTGTTGTTGGACTGCCAAAGTTGAAACTTATGCGTCACGCATGACCATCGTTTTGTAAAAATGTTCGCCTCTCGCTCTCATCTCTCACCTGCCCTTTTACCTTTTTTTTCACGTCTGAAAGAGCCGAACAAGGCTTGTCGAGAAGAAACTCTATCTATAGTCTATACGGTTTGAAAAGTTTACAAGTTTTTTGAAGGCTCTAAAAGGATCCAAGAGATGAGAAAAGAATAGGTGCAAGTCCAGGCTTGCAGGTTTTTAAAAAGCTCAATTCTCAATTTCCATGGACTTTCCATGGACAGGACTGGACAAGGGCCAGTTTTGCCTTTTATTATCAGGGAACATAGCAGCGACGACCGAAAGATTTGGGTAGACTGTATACGGCATACCCCGGCACCGCGAGACAAAGGAAGTGACGCTACCCCAAGAATGCAGATTCCTGTTGCAAAGCTTGACTTTCAAGCAAGCTTTCAAGTTTTTCGTCTCGGAATCTCGCTATAGCACCTTGCAACTATGGCAAAAATCCCACGCGTCCAAATTACGCATCCTCTGCGTTATGTATATTGAACCAACGATCTACGTGATAAGGTTAGGGGATAAGGTGGCGATATAGCCTGTTTACGAAGCAAGTTATATACAAATATACGGCAATACGTAAGCAGTGCGTGGGCTTCCTTTATCGATTGATATCCTGAACTGCGGGAAGGGAAGGACGGGCAAACGGGTCGAACAGAGCTTACTATAGGCAAATCAAACGCTCGTGAAGCTCCGATAAAAAAGGAAAAAAAGAAGCGTCTCCAATAAATTGGTTTCACGCTTCATTTCTTTGTTCTCTTTTACTCTCAGATAAAAAGAAAAAATACTATACAAAAAGAAGGGCATGGGAAAGCTAAACGATTGCATATCAACTCCTACAACAAGTTTCTAGAGTTTTTATATTTTTAAATTTTTGTTTCATTTTCTTATTTTTCATATTTTTATATTTACCTTGCCCAGAAATTTCCCTTTACGATATGTAGTACGCGTGATTCGATCCACGATAAACTCGGGCAATTCCTTGTCCCTGGAAGACGTGGTTTTGTGGCTGGCATGGACGTTATTATTAATGTTGGCCATACGCGGTTGCACGATCGCTGGCGAACGTGGGGAATGGGCGTGGTTTGCAGGATGCCAATTCGGCGGAGATGCGCTGCCTTGGTCTCGTAAGCCAGCGATGCCTGAATCCATGGAAACGTTTCCTAAAGGATCACATTTGGTATTCTCTGGAGCGACAAGCGGGGGTGTGGGCTTGGTGGGTGGAGTTAAAGGGGCGTGCCCTAAACCCACTGACATAAAGGCTGGCATGGAAGATAGCAACGCAGACGGTAATAAGGCTTCCGCAGGTTCCATGATATATCTATCACGCGGGTAATTGCGTAGTGACCCCATATTTCTTATCTGGAAATGCAAGACTGTTGTCAATGCGTCCAAGTGTTTGCTTTCCCACGTATACTGTTCACGTTTTGGCAGTGACTAACTCTCCTTAGCTTATGATTTCTACCCAAGATGATTTCTCCCTCTTCTTGAAATCCGATCACATACGCGGAACAGTTTTCACGATTTCTAAATTGTCTCCTACTATAGCGCATCCGTCAGTCTTGATTCCCCAACTCCGGGTAAACTGGTTTTCCTGCCTGCAATGAGAACAGAAAAAAGGCAACAATTAGCACATTTGCAACAAGGAAAGGATGTCACACGCACTCAACACTAGGAATGCTGAGAAGGAAAGTATTGATTTCTATAGGTTACCTAGCAGTTCAAACCTCAGGAAACTCGTTCCTTTTAGCTTGGCGGGGGATTTTTTAATATAGTTTTAATCTGTCTTGTCACACTCCCACCCACGTGTCCTCAAAATTCCATATGTATGAGTAGTATTTATACTAGCGGACAACCTACCCACGAAATCCAAGCCCTTTTGTGTTCGTCTACCTCGGTTTTGCTTGGGCGAGCATCATTACTAGATATGACCACCATAACTTGGCATAGCCAGCTCTTGGTCTGCGTCGTCTTTTTTATGTAATTCTTGACCGTACAAAAAAGGAGCCCACGGAGGTTTTTCACGTGCAAGGCCAGGGGCACATCCTTTATAGGCTCTAAGCAAGAAACGCAATAGTAGCCCTTCACATGCTGCACCAGAAAACCCAGACAAACGAGAGTCCTGGTAAACTGCAACTTAAATATATACACGCCATACAGGAAACGGAAGGCATTGTTGGAACAACTTACCTATACTTTACATGAATTTACGAACGACCCTAAGAGCCAAGACTGCTCGAAACCCTTCTGTTCCTGCTTGCCAACATTCATCACGTGCTTCTACACAAAGAAACTGTATTTCCTCGCAAAAAACAGACAAGTTTTTGGCTTGCGAGCCCAAAGCCAAACTTTTGCGCTGTTTCCGACGCGCACCACGGCTACACATTATCATCAAAACTACGCGTTAAATGTAAGTTACGAGACTTTGATAAGAGATCAGTTAACACTGCTGTAATCTGAAATGTCGATGACTTCGTACATTCTGCCTCGTCTTCGTCTCGTGGCAGCACTGCTTTAACACCCCCCTTGTCTGTACGTGAAGCTTCGCACGTGTAAACAAGAGAAACTATATTCCCCTACTTTGTGAAATATTTATGGTTAGGTAAGGATAAGACCAGACCTGGAAACTACACTAACTATAAACAAACAAAGCTGTAAATATTTACCTTGTTGACACTAAATCTTGGTCGCACAACATGACCGTCTCTCTTGATCCACACTAACCACCCTCTCCCTCCGGCGACTCATGAACAACTGAACAGAGGAGCCTTGCCGTGCGCACAAAATGCCAAAAATCTGGCCCGGGCTTTGGCCTAGCAAGTCCGGTCACCTCTCGCACAGCGTTGCTTGCCTACCCCCGGGCCGTGCTTCTCTAGAATATCCGGCAGCCACACAAAAATGACCCTTGCCAGTTACCACCCTCAATTTTCGGCTTCCCTTTCCACCAGAGGTGGGTGGCATAATAATTACCGCTTTTATGCATTATCTCGCAAAAAGAATAAGAGAACGTATAATGAAAAAGAGTGGTCGGAATGCACGGACAAATACATTCGCTATGGGGACATACCACGACAGGAAATCGCGATTGCTTGGTTGGGATTTCCACTCCTTTGTTAGACTATACACATGTTAGCTTAAGAAGGATTTAAGACGACACTGCAAAACGCAGAGGAATAAAAAGAAAACCCTGAGTAAACGCAATAACTATAAACCACATTTTACTAGTTTCCAAAAGAGTTTTATTGAATTTGTTTTTTTCCTGCTGTCCTGTAACGTTGCGTGTGTTGACCTTCTCAATCAATAATCCATGAAAACGAGTTCGCTCTCTCTCTCTACTTGAGCCATAGTTCTAGATTTCCCCCTCCATGGATGGAAACACCAAAATATATAACACACCCCATGAAGTTGAGTATATAATAGAACATCTGCCACGGATAGATACATACTGCTCCGTTACCAATTTGGTCCGCTGCCATTTACATATCCACCAGTAAATAAAGTAAGACACGGCAGATTGGCTCCATTATTACATAGGATGTTGAGCGTTAACGCAAAAATTGCCACGTTGTATTTCACGCTGCAAAACCCACTGGGAGAAGGGAGAGGTCATTATCCTGTCAAACAAAAGTATAAGCAGAGGGGTGAAGCATACAAGATGATGGCATAGGTTTGACTAAAGGGCAACTCGCGTAAAGGAAAATATAAAGATCATGTCCATATCTACCGTATTCTTACCTGTTTGGTTGGCAAAAGCTGAAGTTTAAGACTGGACCCAAAACCGAAAACCTTGTTATCGCCGCTTTGTGATCTCATCATCTCGCCCCATCTCGCCAATTCCAAGCTTACATATAAGAACATTCCAGTGCCTAAGCTAAGGTGCTGAGGTTTCTTCAATTATCTCCCCAGTTAATGCTTCATGTGAATGATTAGCATAGGGATTAGGAGGTTAGTGGCTGATTCGGTCGTAAAGGTAACTGTGGCCCGAGGGCTATTTCATTGATCATTCCGTGCTTGGTCTGCCTGCAAAACACGCAAAGGCTATGAGGTTTGCTTAGCAAAAGCAGAACCCTTCCAGTCTGTACCCCGGAACGCATAAGCAGCCACTCTTTTGAATAACTTGATGAACAGAAGAACGTAGCAGTTTGAAGAGAGCTACAAGAGGATTTGCTTTCTAACAGGGATGTTGAGGATGGCAGGATTTTAGGGGGCGGAGGTAAAAAAGCTTTTCTACCTGAAAAATTCGGGGCGAAGTGGACAAGAAGCATGTTTTCCGAACGGTGGATCCTGGGGTGTTTGTCTGCCAGGGGACCTGGGAGTTACTAGCAAAGCCGTAGGGGGTCTCCGGGTACCTTCTCCCAGGGGCTTGACTGGTAATAATTACATCAAAGACTTGATGCATCACTTCACTAATGAAGCATGCCGCCACCTACAAAAGCAGGCTGGCATGACCAGGAAACTTGGGTGATGATAATAATAATACACAAATGGCTAAGAGAGGTTGATAAAAATTGAACCTTTTATTGTAACATTTTTCACGGTCCTTTTGCGCTAAGCAGGTGAGTAAAAAGGTGGGTGTGGGAGCAGCTTTCCAACTAATCCTGTTACACTTGATTAGGTCTTGACAATACCGGACCATTTCTGGAGAGCTAAGAGAATTTTCTCCGGTTGATTTACGCTACCGAAGTTGAAAAGCCAAGTCTGGAACGGGTTGGTGCCAAATCATTCCCATTTTTCGCGTACTAAGAGGAAGATTTTTACTGTGATACAATGGGGGTGCTGGAGGATGTGGGTTCGAGGGTAATTCCTTGCTCGACCAAAACTTTTAAAATCTGCGCAATATTGTAGCAATCGTCTAGTAATATTTTAATAAGATGATATTTTAGAAATAAGGTTCCGTTTTCATTTACCTATGCCACTGTGCAAACGGCCTTGAAACGGTAACTGTAGGTGGGAATGCATGTCGGGTAACGTGCGCGGATAGAATGTGGTCGCTTGGGCGAAGACCTTTAAGGTTTTAATACCATTAGGGCCAAGTTAGGATTTTAAAATGTCATTCTTTCACGGCACCTTCTTCACATTGATCCAGGACTGAAAATAGGAAGGAACTGGGATGCCCAAGTGTTTACACTGGGAAGGCAACATGGCCTTTAAATCCCAGTCACCGCATGTGGCAAAAACAGAACTGTGTTGAACAGGATCAACCAGTCCCTCTAGCTTCATCCAATTATGAAAACTTTCGAGCGTTTCAGGAAGCGTAGCCTGGTCGTCTACCATATCCTACGCATATAAACAGTCATAAAGTAAGCACGTTTGTTGTCATTGGATTATACTTGTATAATTCCGGTTAATCCAGTGCAAAAATCAGACAATTGGGGAAAGGCAGTAGGGCGAACATACCGATGGAACTTCGACTCGATGGAAAGGGTCCTAGTATTAACTTTCAACACCGGAAATTCGATAATCTCCTGCAATATAATTGCTAATTAGACATGATTATATATGATTCTTAAAGTTAAGCTCTCACAATGAAATAACATACTTTTTACCTGTACTGGCATAGGGCGACGATCACATGTAGCTTCAAAATCAAGTACAAGGATAAAATCGAATTGTTTTTTCCTGATCAGGTTTCTTGTTATCATGGTTGCTGTTTTCATAGACGAGCACATGGCTTGTTACAAAAAAATTTATTTTGAATTGAAAGAGCTTCACAACGCCACCTTTAGGGCATTAAAAAAATAAGAAAAATATGCCAAAGACATGCCAGTGTCATCTATCGACTAAGATAATAGTATATTACTTTGTTTATATACATTCCGACTCCTGTTGTGTTTGCTTTTATATTATTTTCATAAGTGCTGCGATAAGTGGACGTTAAAATAATAGATACTATCCAATTACGCTATGTCTGACACAGAGAAATCTGACGTTCGCTTATTGCAGTATGTGCCATTTAGCTCTGCTATTGACGTCGCCTTCTGGCATCATCTTTCCCAATTAAAACTGGACGTTTATGCTCTAGATGACCAGCCTGTCACGATCTGGGGCTATTACTCAAATACCTTTGCCCCAGCTCTTCCGAGTCACTTCAATATAGATTACAGCTCTTTCAACCCGTAATTACACTGGAGAAAGCTCTGTAATATTGGTAAGACTTTGCTACTTTTTTGTGTATATATAGGGCTGGGCTGGCTCCAAAAGGGTCCTTATCTTGCCAAGGGGTACTTCATAACAAAAACACACTAGAAACCTTCAAGGAGTGTGATAAAACCGCTTTGATTGAAAGCTTGGGTCACCAAATCTGGTTTGACATCACCTCCGGCGGTGCTATCTTGGACCCTAGCTTATTGTCTCGCTTTTTGCTCTTCACTTACACAGTACATTACATTTACTACGTTACAACCTCAATTTGTCGCCTTTACTATCCGTTTCTAATTCTAGGACCTAAAAAAATACCATTATTACTACTGGTTTGCTTTCCCTGCCCTGGTTTTCCCAGAGCGTGTGAACCTCATCTCAGATCCCTTAGCGCTAAAAGAGAAAACGACCGAATCTCAGGTTGATTTACCTTTTAACAAAATACGATCATAGGATGTTTTACTTGATTTTTTGTTTTAAGCATAGAGACTAGCTCTTGAAAAGGCTATTGACTCAGCAGCTGATATTGTATCCAAAGGATACTTTGTTGTTTTCGTACAAGACGATGTTTTCCAAATTTATGCGCTGCAAGAGCTTCCTGTCCTATGTGCCGAAACTTGCGAAGAAAAGGAAGTGTGGTTAGCTTTTGTTGATCCCTCAACGCTGGATAAGCACCCGGGATGGCCTTTACGGAACTTGTTAGCTTTAGTTGCCTACCATTGGTAAACAAATAATAATACGAAAGTCTATAAACGCTTTCTATTACTGGCAATAGGCCCAGTTGCTTGCCGAAGATTTCCGTATTATGTTGGCGTGATATAACACGTGATGGAATTCGCAGTACTTGTCATAGCCTGCTATTACGAGTTCACGCCGAAGTCCCTGCGTTCAATTTGCGCATTGAAGCGCATAATGCAGCACCCAAGTGCATCGGATGGGAAAAAAATGAGAAGGGCAAAATGGGTCCTCGCCGTATTGATTTGAGTAAAACTATGGATCCTCATAAGTATTTACAAAAATTATGTTTTACCGTAATGATTAAGGTGATTGATTAATGATTGACAGATTAGCAGAATCTGCAGTGGATTTAAACTTGAAACTGATGAAATGGCGTTTACTGCCTACATTAAACCTCGAGATATTACATTCTACAAAATGCTTAATAATAGGCGCGGGAACTTTGGGCTGTTATGTGTCAAGACTTCTTATGGTATTTTCTAAGAGATCTTATATAAAAAAGATTGATTCATTCTTTGTTTTTACATACAAAACAAAAAGGCTTGGGGCTTACGCAAAATTACATTCGTGGACCACGGTCACGTCAGTTATTCAAATCCAGTTCGCCAAAGCTTGTTTACTTTCAATGACTGTTTAAACGGAGGCAAAGTTAAAGCCCAAGCTGCTGCCGATGGACTTGCGACCGTTTTCCCCGGCGTGGTAAATGAAGAATTAAATTTTACTCACAGAAAAATAAAACTTAACTTGAAACTTATAAAACATTACGCACATTCGTTTGTGTATTTCTTTTGTTTGTTGTTAGCAAAGCACTGGCATTAACTTGCGTATTCCTATGCCGGGCCACCTGGTGATTCCGGAGCAAGTTACAGCTGTTCAAAAGGATTTGGCGCAATTGTCCGAACTCATCCAAGATCACGATGTCATTTTCCTCCTCACCGACACCCGCGAAAGCCGCTGGTTGCCTACCATGCTGGGAGCCTACTATGGCAAAGTATGATTATACCTAACTTTTATTATTATCTTTTTCTTTTACCTGTGGTTCCGCATGCAGTTGGTCATGAACGCAGCATTGGGGTTTGACTCGTACTTGGTGATGCGTCACGGTTACAGGTTGCCTTTCGAATCGAACAATACGCCGGCGTCGACGTCTTCAGGCATCCTAAAAGGCGCTATCTCTGGACATCAACTCGGCTGTTATTTCTGCATGGATGTAGTCGCTCCAGGAGACGTAATACTTTCTAAGCGTTTTTTTTCTTGGAAATAAGAAAGGAAGCCAATCTAAAAAGAACGGTTGTAGTCAACCCGAGACCGGACATTGGACCAACAGTGCACCGTAACCCGTCCTGGCGTTTCACTTATGGCTTCCGCGTTGGTCGTTGAATTGCTTATTTCCGTTCTGCAACATCCTTTACGGTAAAAGACGTTGCGTTTTACACATTGTTCAAGGACTAAACCGAGATTGTGCCCTTGTGATATGCATAGGGGAGCCGCGCCAGCAGATATTGAGCAAGGAGAAGATGAACGAAGTATTTTGGGGCTTGTGCCGCATTCCGTCCGAGGCTTTCTGTCACGCCAACAAATCATCACCCCGGCTACGGAAGCTTACGATGCTTGCACCGCTTGCTCGCCAAAGGTAGTGAAAAGATGCATGGCATTATACGTTTCAAGCCTCATGTACTAATTTATCTCGCCGCAGATATTAGCCAAGTATAAGGAGGATGGAAACGACTTCTTGATCCAGGCCTTCAACAATCCCGCATTGCTGGAATCCATTACGGGATTGGAGGAGCTCCACAAGGAATCTGGCGAGATGGAATTATGGGAAGTTAGCGACGACGAGAGTGATGACAATCAAGCAACTGAAACCGTTTCCGTCTTGGATTAGGAATTATGTACACGTTGCTGGGATTTTTCTTTCTTATGTAGTTAATTACACGCTGGAACGTCTTCTTAAATACAACAGCTTTTGATGGAATCCACGCTTTGCACAAACACACCGACGGCTTGGGTATTTAATTAACTAATTTCCACGGAGACATGTAATTTTTTTTGTTTTGTTTTTTAAAGTCGTGTTAACCTTTCGCTAAGTCCAACATTTTTTGATCCCTTAACAATTCAAGTGTCACTATGCCGAAAACAATAGACCAGCCGTTGTGGTCCTATTTATGGCTTCTCCTTCACTGTCCTTTGGTTGAGTTTGCTGCAATTTGAACCACGTATCTCCCAAAGCCTTTGCAAAATGGTCATCAACTGCTTGTAAAGAGAAAAGAAAAGGATTTATTAGACCCATTACATAAAAAAATGCCAGGAAGGTAAAATTTAGGGGAACCAGAACAGATTTTTTTTTTTCCTTTAATCATTCTTACCTGAGAGCCCTGTAACATTCAGGTTGGGGGAAGACGTTTGACCAGGACGTGCTGGACTTTTGGAAGTTTCGCCCTCTGAACTGGACCCCGACGAAGCAAACAGATGTGTATAACGATCTCCCAAGGAACGCCGGAAATGCTCGTCAATCACAGAATCGCATACCCCTAAAAAAGGACAGGAAACGTTAATTAAGTATTCCTTCCAAGTCACAAATACAAATAGTCTTCTCTCCCACGCTCATAAACTCGCCCAAAATATAAATATAAATCTCAACGGAAGCCACCGTTTTGACGGTTCATTGCCTCGCCAAATCTAGCAACTCATTGCTAATTTCTTGGCCTATTTCAAACATCATTCCCCCTCTCCCCTCGCTTAGCAGAAAAACGCCATACGGCAGGTAGACCTTATAGACCTAGAGTTTTCTCCCCCTCAAACAACCTTGCTCCCTAAGCTAGGAAAACTAATTCCCATCAAGCCTAGAAGAAGGAAACCGGGGTTATTCTCATTAAGAGAAGCCGTAAGTTTCTTTCTTACCCCCTAAGAAAAGAAAGAAAAAGAAATGAAAAAGATAAAAATACTCAATAAAAACTAGCCAAAACTTTACTTCATTCTCTCCTAAGTGCCGTAAGGTTTTCTTCAACAGGTTTCTTGAATGTTCAATTCGCTTTATACCGCGTTTCGAAAAAAGTTCGTTCTCTTCTCGTCTTCCTTTAATCACGCAGGTATATAACAGCAACAAGGGTTTTTGCTGGCACAGGTAGCCAAGGTCGGCGGAAGCTGTAGGGCTTTTGCTTTTTCATCTTTCTGGCTACGGCCTTGTTCCCGTATATGCAAATGAAAGGCCTTCGCCTTGCCTTTGTGGTCGTTCCTTCCCTCTTCTGGTACCCCTAACCCCCCACACCCTTACCTCCCCCCGTCCACTCGGACACGATGAAAACTTCCCGCCCCCAGTACAAAAAGAAAAGGTAAAAATAAATTATGGGACAAAAAAAGAAGGAAACGCTACGCTGTGTTGCGTGGATGAATGAACCGTCGATGAATGTTTCGTGGTTGCAAGTTTTCTTCGCCCAAAAAAAGTGTAAGAGAAGAAAAAAAGCAAAAAAAAAGATAGGACACAAAGATGGTCATGATGTATACATACGATGTCTAAACCGGTCTTTAATAGCCCCGTTGCAAAGGGAGTGGAGGATTTGCATTACATTTGGCCATTGGGCCATATGGCATCTATTAAATTGGTGTATAAAACAACCATCTCTACCTGCAGACCTTTCGGGTCGAGGAGGGCTAAACAGGAGGCCGAGTGTTGGCCAGGTTAGGTTAAGCATATGTGCAATTGTGTAGCTAGCGGCGACGTAAACATGCTTGTTGTCTAGTCACGAGTCTGGCGGATTTTGTTCGTCTCGCGTATAGGTCTTTGCACTTTCTTCTTCTCTTGAGGATCTTCTCCACGGTCCCATACATCCCTTCCAATCTGCTTACCTATCCTTCCTGGACAAAGGTAATATTTTCTTCGTTTTTCGTCTCATCTGGTTTTGATCATTCTGAGGGACCTGATACCCGCTAAACTTAGGGTTTTAAGGGAGACTTAGCACCTCTTGGCTTGCCTTTTGGTGAGTTCCTAGATGCGCAGTACACCCGAGGTTCGTTTTCTCCCATCCACCTGTTGCTCTAAGGTTTCTTCTGGTGCTTTACCAGAACTTAGCACCCACGAAATTGGACCGTCAAGCTAAGAAAAAGCTGAAAAGAAAACCCCAGGGTTTTTCTTTTCAGAGCCAGATGCACGGAAGGTAAAAAGGTGGTCTCTCTTCTCTTTCTCTCTCTCTTTTGGGGCTCATCGTCAAACACATACACATACACACACAGATGGATATATATATACCTCCAAATCTGAAACCTAACTTACACCGCGCAGGTAAATGGCTCCCAGGCGATTTCTACAGAAGAAAACAGGTGACCTCGCCGTTAGGTCTATCAAAAAGCTACAGCCCCCATTATTTAGCTCTTCAACGGCCTAGAAAAGAATTTCCCGCCGAAACACGACACTCAAACGTTTTCCTTGCCCGAGAAGCTCTCCAATCCTATAATATTGCTGTGCCATTTAGAAGAAACAGGAGAATAGAAAGTAAATCTTTTAAAAGAACCGGGATTTGGAAAAGTTTAGTTTACAGTGAAACTCTTCAAGCTTGTAAGTTATTCAAGAACAAGATGCAGGCCGGCCTTTTAGGCCCAAGCGCTTTTAATAGCTTTCGTTTCCTGTCGCCTACCTTCCAATTTCCGACAACGCAGAAAACATGTCTTTCCTTTCTTTTTTTTCTTTCCGTTATATTTTTACCTGGTGAAGTTGTGTCGCGGCGCCCAGTTCGAAGCTGTCCTGAAGTAGTGGTCGCCCGGTCGTTGGTACCATTTTCCGTCAAACAGGTGATGACCGAGGGGCGTGGTAAATGGGCGGGGTACGACGGCGGCCTAGGTGGCGGCAAAGGGTAACCAAAAGGTCGCGACAACGGCGTGGGTGATTTTCGTCTGGGCTGTGTGGTCATATCCAAAGGTGCTTCATAGTCTTCGTCTTCTTCACTCCCAATCTGTTCGTCCATCCGTTCGTGGCCCCCTCTGAGCTCTTTCACACAATCAGCACTTTTGTGTCCATTAACTGCAACTACTTCACGTTTCGGTAACGAGTAAGGAGGAGGGGGTGCGGACGTATGCCGGGGCCGAGTCTCTAACAAACCTCGATCTGCTTTGCGTTGCTCTTTCCGCGATTTCGTGGGTAAATGTTTGGCGGAGTAAGTGCTGCTCCGCTGAGGTTCAGGTGCTGTACTTGACAAGGATGACGATGATGTCGACGACGACGGAGCCGAATTGGGGCGATTCTTCCGTTCGTCTGATAACAATACAAGAAGCAATTTCACATTTAGTATCATATTATTCAGTTAATAGTAACAGTGAACATATTCATAATAACAATGACTATACAATCTAATTCTTAAGAGTAGCAGACGGAGAATACGGGAAAACGAATAGTTTCAAGGTACCATCGTCATCAAACCACGGTTGCCAAATTCGTCGATTGGTCGCTCCATCTCCTGCAGCGGCATCTGCTGCAGCAGCATGTCCTCCTGCTGCTATCTGTCCGGCCATACTATGCTGACCAAAGTAGGCGTGGTGGTGGGCCCCGCCCACCCAGAAGGGATCATGGAATTGCCACAATTCAGGCACGACTTCACGCATGCATGTAGTCTACTCTTGCAGCCGAAATCTTCTGTCTAATTGCCCTTTCTTTTTGTGGATGATTCTGGAAACTAAGCCTAAACGCACTAACTACAAAGGATGCGAACGCGGAAAATTTTGCCAATTGTATTGACTTGTTTCCTTTTCCGTGCCTAATTTCACTTGCGAGATATAAATGGTCTGGCACCCAGGAAAAGAGCTCGCGACGTCGACAAATATCGTCACACTCCAAACACATACACCTGAGCCAGACTGCACAGTGCGACTAACTAAGCCAGCCAAGTGAAAAAGGTGTACGACTACACGAGAGCTTCAATGGAGGGGCAGGAAAAAGAAGCGAGACCGTAGTGTCTTCTTTGCGATTGGCAATGGCGCCGAAGCGGCGGCGGCGGACACCCATGAACCACCTTCTTCTTCTCCGTCTGGTTCTTTTACTCGCTTCCTTGAAAATCCTCCCCTCGCCACGTTCCCTCCCCGGATCTCATCCACAGGTTTTCCTCTCTCTATTTTTTTTCTTGCTTTTTGGGTGCGCGGTTTTCCAAGCTTGGGGAGCTTACCTGAACAATCAGGTGAGGATGGGAGAAGAGCAAAAGCGGATGGGACAAGAATGAGAAGACGGAATGAGGAGGAAACCCAACCTGAAACCACCAACCTGCCTTTCCGCCTTCTTTTTCGTCATGCAGCTCAGGCTAATCTGCGTTATACCTGCCTTTGCTGGGTCTCTACCTTTTCCCCCCTCCTACAGAACAGATAATTTTGACCAAAGAGCACAGCTCACGCTATCTACTTGCATCAAAACTGGCCGTGAACGTGAACTTGGTCATGGATGCCTTCACCGCTTGTTTAGTCATCAACACGTCGTCAGTACGCTTCGTGAATGCTTGAGCGTGAACTTCAGCTAAGGTAAAGATTGGTTCGAAATTAGATTCACCTGCACTTTTTTTTAATCTAAAAAAAGTGTCAAAATTACACAAGCACTTATAAGCCGAGTGGCGTCTAGATTATCAGTATGATTAAAAATCGGATAAAACTCGAGAAAATACTTTTGAAATTAGCAAGGCTTTCGCGCTCCGTTGGAATTTAAAATGACATCCCACGCCATCTAGCAAGACGCACGCACTCAGCTAAGGTAAAAGATTCGTTCGAAATTAGATTCACGTGCGCTTTTCAAAATCTAAAAAATTGTCAAACTTACAAAAGCACTTATAAGCCGAGTGCCGTCTAGATATGCCATTACCAGCATGGCTAAAAATGGGATAAAACTCGAAAGGCATACTTTTGAAAATAACAAGATTTATGCGCCCTTTTGGAATTTAAAGTGACATTAATCGCCATCTAGCGACAACTAGCGCAACTGACTTCGGCGCTCTTGAACATCGAAGATAAGAAAACTTGCTTCGGTGAAACTTTGGAATGCAAGGGCAACGTGTGGTGTGGCACAATTCTTCTTGCTTGACGGCGCGTTTGGTTGGTCTCACTTTTCCATCAAGGTTTTTACATAATCGAGACATTATCACCCCTTGTGGCTGAAGTCACAGCCCCGCATGCCTGAGATTAGCCATACAAGGCAGAAAACTTGCTGGACAGGAAAAAAATCTCGCATATTGTTATTACCTGACGTCATTTGTTGGTGAATCATAGTGGCCGCACGACTTAAAACATCCAACGGGGATTCCATGGCATCCATGGTGGAAAATGTCCTTTGCCGACAGCCGACTTCGCACTACCAAACCTGTACAGAAAAAGACCATTCAGTATTCACAGTGATTAGGTTTAAGAACTAGACACTTCTACTTTCGACTCAACATTACAAAATGGATAAGTAGGGGACAAGGGGGGCTAACCTCGGCAATCCAACCCTCTAACTTCCCCTGTCAATGCCTATGCTCTGTCAGTCACGTGACATCAAAGATAGCAAGGGAGGCGGGAAGGTTCGGGTTTGTTCGTCGTCAGTCTCCTATTTCACGTCGACCCTATCCGGGACGGGGTCTCCTAAAAGCAAAGCCAAAGCAACAAAACCCCCGAGCTTTTCCCTGTGTTTTTCCCTGCACACCCTGTTCTTTCGTTCCTAGCCGTTCTCCCCCCTGCGAACACGCCAGGGCCCAGGCTTTTAATCAATACCGACGCTAGCGACGCCCTTGCCTTGCGTTATTCTGAAAAGCAGCCGCATTCTTGTGCGTAAAACTCCCACCAGCCGTTCGTATCTAGGTAGGCGAACGGCACGTTATGAAAGCGGCGAGAAGAGAAACGAACTAGTATACAAATCTCGTATTCCTTAGCTCGTGTATAGCGATCGTTTCTTGTTGCAAGGACTGGAGCCAAGCTTTCTCTCTTTTCTGTTGCTTCTTCATTCCTGTCTTCTTCAAGAACACGAACAAGACAAGGGCGTTGCGGAATGTCACTGAACCAGGGGAAAAGGAAGAAAAGTCCACGCTCCCAGCCTGCGCCCCCGTTTTGGCTTGCTCTTTTATCTCTAGCTACGCATTCCAGTCACTTACCGTAACAAAACTACCACGACTATTCACGACTGACGCTCCAATTGTGGTTCAACTAATCCGAATGACTTACTAGTAGCTCTTTCACGAAATTTGAGAATTTAGATCACGGCAGTTAATGAAATACCAAAAAAACATTAGCCACTGATTGTAGTGAAATAAGGAATTTTTGAGCTGTTCACGAGCTCCGGTATGTTTACTAAAGGGAAGTTACACACAAACAGTTGTGTGGAGCCGTGTGCTGTGTTAACTTGCCAACTCCAAAGTCGAAGCTAATGCCAAGGCAAGTCCCGTTTGCTGCTTTTCAGTGCGGAGTAGGAATGCTCGGAATGCGCCGCTCATTGGGCGCTCTTCAGCACCTTCGTAACGACGAGGCGGAGTCTCTCGTGTCCTGCTCAAGATATTTGGCATGCCATACCAACTTCAACTGGTTGTCTTTTGGTGCTCTTGGCTCACAGATTCCTTGCTGACAGTAGAACCAAACTGTCTTTTACAATCTCTTTTCAACGTAAATTCCTCTAAAGCTTTAGTCCGTAAAACCAGAAATTCTTCACAACTTGGTCGAAATTTCAGAATCGGGTCTGTTTGAGTTAGTATCCATCCAGGTGCCAAATCAATTAGATAGAAATCAATAGCGGTAGGTATTCGAGGAATGCATTTCGCTGCTAAAACTTGAGTACTTGTAGGCTTATCACAAACGGCGCGTCACACAAACAGAGCACGTTGACCCTTGCCTTTGAGACACAACGAACACGCTTATAACTCCCCTCCAACCCCCCCCCCCATTCCAATAAGCTAACAGTGACTCCAATTGACAAGCAGGTACCCGCGTGCCAACTACCAAGCAGCAGGTGGATTATTTTTGCGCTCGAGCTCACAGACGCAGTATACAAAGAAGCGCTTGCGCAGTTAAGACGAAGTTTTTTCTTCTATTCTTATAAATTAGTACCCCTGCTGCAAACAAATTGTAAACCATATCCAGAACTAGTAGTAGCTAATAGGCCAAGTTCTCTAAGCTCTTAACTACATCGTTCGTAAATATAGGAAAGTTAACAGTCAACATATTCCTTAATAGAAAACGTGATTTCTTATCACTACGCAGTTAGGGCATTTGTTGAGGATTGTGGCATTTTCGTTCAAGGCTGCGATATTGGCCAGAAGGTGATAAGGGTCCTTCCAACTGATAGTGGCAGTCTTTCATTTCATGCCTTTGCCATCAAAAGTCACGCACCTACGCTATACAAACTGTCCAGAATGAAAATCGGGGATTATGGAACGGTGGGATTTGACATGGATAATACGATCATACGATACCGCCTACGGGAGCTTCTCAGCATGGAATACCACGTGCTGGCCAACTACGTGGTCAAGGTGAAGGGTTACAATTATCTAACCTTACTCCAACCTTTGGGGGACCGAGACCAAGATTTTATGCAGAAAGGTCTTGTTTTGGATATCGAGAAAGGAAATTTTCTAAAATTATCCCCAGACGGAGTGATTCTTCTGGCGTCACACGGGACTCGGAAAATGTCTGAAGATGAAATAGCGGGGATTTACGGAAAGTCACAACGGAATGCACTAACGGAAGCTTTTTGTCACAGCCTGATCGAAAGTTGCACAGGAGGAGGGAGTTCCCAACTGTTGAAACCAGTGTTGGTGAAGAATCTTCGCACGTTTAAAGATTACTTTGATATGCCTGCAGCTCTGCTTTGCGCCAAAATTGTTGATTGCATAGATTCCGACACTCAAACTGCCCTTTCCGGCCCTCCATCAAAATACAAATTCTGGCGGGATGTTTTGTGCGGTTTGGTAGATATGTTCCAACGGGAACATTTTCACAGTGACGAAGGTGGGTTTTACCCAGAATTGAAACAACAACCAGACAAATACTTGTGGCCGTGTAGTTCTGCAATGAAACAGTGGTTAAAGGAGTTACGAGACAACCAAATCACCTTCGTGATAAGTGGATCCGAAGCAGAGTACGTGAATCACGTCGCACGCTATTGCTTGGGGAATGATTGGCAGCACTTCTTCCATTTCATCGTGTGTAATGCCCGCAAACCTAGTTTTTTCGATGCTAACAACAGTCGTCCCTTCCGCCTGTACAACGGAGAGGAAAGCAATGCAGATAACATGTCAGAAGTACCGAATGACGCACTTTTGCAAAATAATACAGTATACGTGCATGGTAATTGGAATCAGTTAAATAAAACTCTACTTCATTATTATCATGAGCGAAAAGGAACCAAGCTTGGACAAGATAAACTAGGAAACGATAGAGATGCAAGCTTCCGGTGCGTTTATGTAGGAGACAATTTGGTGCAGGATGTGCTAGCTCCTCGACAAATGACGCATTGCGATACCATCGCTGTGGTGGAAGAATTGGCTGCAGAAGGCTGGGCAGATATGAATGAAACGACAGAACGTCACCCGGATAGAGCCTATGTGGAATCCAAATTCTGGGGGTCATTCTTTTACGTCGAGTCGGCCTTTTCTTCGGACAGTACCGTGACAGGCCCATCACGGATGAATACCTTATGGGGCGATGTTTTGCGTACTTCCAGTCGACTTTGCGTTCCATGTGCCACAAGCCTGGTTTATAATCCCCTGTCCCATGAATACCAGACCTTTGGGGACAAAAGCGAAGGCGGATTCTACCCTGCTGATCCCATTATACTGCATGAGTGACCCAAAGGCCAGCATATACATAAGTGTGTAGTGAAGCTTTGAGAATTGATCAATGTAGAAGTAGCAAAAAGGAAAGGAAATTCTAGGTTCAAGGACAAGAAGAAATAATTGTTAACACGTGTACATTGTTTCGAAAACAAATACATACGATACAATATACGAAAACGGTTTACTCTGCTGGTCCCTTTTCTTGTATCTTGTTGTAAAATAGAGTGCCAAGTTTGTTCGTCGCAAATCAACTTTTTTAATACAGTGAAGGCGTTTGATTACTCGAAATTACATCCCCCGTTTTGATAGCGCAAAAACTCGACGTCTACCAAAAAACAGAAACAGTATAATAAAAACTACTACCGCCATCTATATAACCAACCAATTGGCACTAGACCTGTTACATCAAGCAGCCTTTTGCACACTGCGCTGTACTTTTAAAGCTAGTTTATTGTAAATTTACAAATCAAAAAGATTGCACCAGTGTTTCAAGCTGTAGTAATAATTCATCTACGGTATGAAACGTGCGTGCCCTAAACTTAATCCACATTTAGTTACGGTATGGCACAAAGAAATTACAAAGAACCGAAAGGAATGCGAAGATTTGGGATACCATCCCCCTAAAAAAATTAGGCTTCACGGGCAAATAAGCAGACAGTTGTACTAGCCGCACAAGCTCCCAACATTAACCAGCATTAACCAAACTCGTACGATGGGCTGCTACTTGCGGGGTAGGATTTGTCACTAAGCTCATGCGCTTTGACGCATTCATAGAAAGTTCACGCTTTTTGCGAGTTGCCTCCGTTTCATTCTATGATAAGAAAAAGAAAATTATTACTCAAGTTAAATCCACAAAAACGATCTTACTTTAGTCTTGCAAACGTCGATATGAATGAGCAAAGACGCGAGCTCCAATTCTTCACTAAAGCCATTTTGCAATGGAACACTTCGGTAGCCTCCCCTCAAGCACGTAAGCTAAAACAAAAATTTTGTAAAGCTTTTCGCATTAGACAGTTCATCCGTTCTTACGGGATATGTAGCTTGGGCAATAATGTTAGGATCTCCAAACATATCCACATCAAACACCACAAAGCGGAGCAAGGCTAACGGAGGGCAGATAGCTTGTATTATGCAGACTTCATCCCAAACTGGGTTAAATCCATTATCGGCTAGAAAACAATGACATTAGTACCAATACCAATAGATTAATGCATTAATGACAAAGTAACAAGCATCCTTACCCACGTGCTTGGTGGTATAACGAATGTTGGAATCATATTCAGCACCAATCAACTCCAATTCAACCAAAGGACTCGCTATCCCTTTCCGCTTGGCCAAATGCCGGGCACTTATGATCTAGCCTGGACAATAAGTACATTCACGGGATAGAAAACGCAAAAACTACCCTAATTGTAATGGTTAGCGCGTCTACGCCTTTGAGCGTTGTAGGGTCATACGGGTTAAAATCTTCTTGCATCATGCAAGCGGGTCGCACAACATATCCGCAGCCTCCATTTTGCATAAATCGGCCTTGGTTGATTTCCATTTGTTTGCCTGGAAAGACGGCATTATACTACCGAACGAGCTTGAGTTTGGGTACCTTGAGTTTGATAATTTAACGCCACCATCTGCACGCCTATATTCCAGAAAGGAACTGGATTATAGTTGGAAGAATCAATGCGTTGGCCTTTAGGGTATACTCGACTAAACATATCCTGCAAAGGAAAAGGCAAGTTAGATGAACCGTCTCGGAAATATTGACTGCAAGATTTTCGCTGACCTTATGGTACGACAAGAATTCTTTATGATATTCCTGACAAAGGAGCAGCTTTTCGCCTTTGGTTTCTGGGAAAGAAGACATCTCATAGATGCACTTGCTTTCGCTTTTCAACTTCTCCATGTTAAACGTAACGGATCGGCAGTAAACGATCAAATCTGACAGCTCTTTGGCAATGCCGGACGCTTTTTCTACCTTTTTGTTTTGATTTTCCTAAAAAACAAAACAAAAAAATAACAATGAAACAAGACTAAATTAGTTTCAAGCGTGTATTGGCGGACTCTTACTCGGTAGCTGGCTGACTGCGCCAATTCCCGGATCTTGTTGACCCATTCCATAGCTTCTTCTTTGTTAGGCACGCCCAGCTCATAACACCGGGCATTGCCCGTGTAGGAAAGAGGCTCTATGCGTATAATCCATTCAATCCGTGGCTGATTGTGGCTTGCAAAACCATTTGCAGCGACAGTGTTGCTTACGTAAGCTTGCAAGCTTACAGTAGCACCTGCGATATCAATACAACCTTTCTGCAAACTTCCCAATGGTGCTGACTCCTCCCCAACCAGAAAATTCAATCTTATTAAGCGGAAACTTGGGGAAATCTAAAAACTACCTCCGCTTCTGGTGGCGCTATTTCTTCAGTGTGATTGGCGGGGAAATAATGTTGCCGTTTTCCACCATAGTCCCCTTTCCACCAACCTTCGTCTTCTTTGACCACATTCGTGATGATAGCACCTCTCGGGAACGACAATTCGTCCACTTTTTGCGCTTCATAGTTGTAAATCGCCTTGACTGTCACCTAAACCAGATCTCATTAGTTCAGTCCGCAAAGGAGCCAAGTTAATTACAGTAGTAAAAGTGCTGGGATCCATATAGGGAGCACCTTCATCGCCATCGAATCGCCTTCGCTACAAAATAGCAAAATATAAAACAAAAACGGAATCAGTACACCTATCTAGAGGTATTATATTAAAAAAAAATTGAAGATGTGGGGTTAACAGACTCCAATAAGTTACTAATAAGCTCCACGGAATCCACGAATAAACTATTTCGTTATGTGACTCTCGTTCAGTCTCAAGGCTGAACAGCCTCTTTGTTATGAGCTCCACACAACGACTCCGGAAAACACAATAACGCAATTCCAAGCCAATAAACTCGGTTTCCCTCACATTTCTCAAGGTTAGCCTTTGCAAAATAAACTCCAGTGTGTTTTTTAACCATAAAAAGGATACTGCAACTGAATTGCTTAGTTTGGAATCGTACAAAACTAGAGATAACTTGTTTGATAAAAACTTTATATTTGATCCTAACAAGTCTACAGATTTTTCGTATTTTTTCGGCTCCAAGGTCAACATTACATCCTTAAAATTTCTCACGTGAATAGACTTCCGTCTCACTCATTAGCTAAAATCCCGGCTTCCTATATAAAGCTTCCTGACTTGCTTATCCTTACCAGCATTTCTCCAAACTTTTCCACATAAAATGGCTTGGGTAAAGGTAAGCACGTCAAAAATCTTCCACTTCAACAGCTTACTTTTAAATAATTACCAATTAAAATAATAGTATTCATTACAGTAACTAAACAATAATAGTATCCATTAAAATAATAAAAAATAGTATTCATTCAAATGAAAAGTAATAATGTTCATTCTGCAAGATTTTTGATGTTTTACTAAACTATTTTCTATGCATTTTCCCTAGACCCAACTCGTAATCGCAGCGTGGCTCGTCTTGGCTTCGCAAAGTTTGCCGGTACCAGAGGATCAGCAAATCTTCCAAGACGAAGATGGCCGGATGTTTCAATGGGTTCCTAGTTCTACGGGGGGCGCCTTACAATTTACCACACCGCCCCTAGGTGGAGCCGGCACGTTCCCTTTCGATTTAAGCAGCTTGGGCCTGGGCGGCTTGGGTCAGGGAGGACAACCCGGTATCAACATTGACATACCGCCTGGCTTTGTCATAGTACAGAGTCGCAATAATCCCAATAGCGGAAAAAATGAAGCAAATAAAGTTGGCAGCACTATCCCAAATCTCCCGCCAGGATATATCCCGGGTTTGGTCTTCATCTTCCGACCTATTGGTGTGGGAGCCGCCTACGTACCTCCTCCACCCTCGAAACCTACTGCTGCTGTACAATCGTCACTTCCCGTTGTTATTCCTACCCCAGTCGTAGCAGTGACAGCCCCGACCAGTACAGCTAAGGCCAGCACCACTACCGTAGCCACGCCTACTCGTCCCTCTACCGTCTCTGTATCTAACAAGGTTGTGAATCCCGCGCCACCTTGTGCGCATGAGGTAACTAATTAAATCTAGAAACTAGCCTGAAGCAAATGTTTTAATGCTTATGGTGACACTGAATCTCTAGACCGAAAAAAATGAGCCCATTCCGTACGGGTATGCGTACAGAGTACAGGATCCCTTGACTGGCGATTGGAAGACTGTATCAGAAAAAAGCGATGGCTCTAATGTGTCCGGTATGTACGCGTATATTGATTCCAACGGAAGCTTGCGTAGCGTCGATTACACGGTTAAAGGAGACAGCGGATTCGTAGCTAACGAAAACTTAAAACTCAACGCGGCGCCCGTTCCGCCTGTAGCTCCAGTCAAATCCAAAGTAACTCCTTTATTTTTTGAAGAACACTTTGAAATCACGATTGTCATTCCTTTCTAGGGTTTGAATCCTGGAGCAAGTTTCGGCGCCAAACTCAAGCACGGAGACTCAGTGGCCGAGTATGAAGTTTCAAATTAACTTTAAAGATTCATGAGAATAAAGAAAGTGGGGCAGACGGTGCTGGGATATTATGTAAAAGACGACTGGGAAGGGAAATACAAATTCTGGCTTTCAACATCGAACTGGATACTGAGCTTATGACCCCAAAAACTACTAGTTTGAAGGTCTAAGCACGTAAATTTCTGTGCAGATTTAGGACAGACTTGACGGATTCGACTTTCGCCTCACAGACCACAAGCTTCACTAACTTGACTCAAATTAATTACATAATGTAGAACCTAAGAAATCCCCCCACCCATATAAAAAATGGATACGTAATACAACTTTCCCTGGGAGTCTATGAATAACACCCTTCATAGACCAGGATCCTTCGCTCCAAATGCTAAGCACGTCGTACGGACGCGACTTCGTATCCAAACGAAGCGAGCTATAAAAGCATGTTGACCCACTAATACGTCAGTCGTAAGCTCTGAATCCGCTCATTTCTCTGACTGCCGTACTAGAGGAAAAGCATGACCATAATGCGAGTTCTGCAGGTAAGTTTGGTCATTCTTTAATTAATGTTCAATAACCCATGGTTAATACTAGGTGGCTCTACTCTGCGTTGCGCAGCTTTCTATAATCTATGCTGCGCAGGACCGACAACTAATCTTCCAAGCTCCCAATTGGGGTGATCAAAACACACCATCATCAGATTGGCAATCCGAGCCTCTCAGCGGAGGTGGAGACTGGAATGCACCTCAAGCTCCCAACTGGGACGACCAAAAGGCACCATCTTCAGGTTGGCAATCCGGACCTCTTAGCGGAGGTGGAGACTGGAATGCACTTCAAGCTTCTTCCTCCGCGGATGCCGGTAAACAGAAAGCTCAACGTCCAGCGTCCTTATGGAATGCTCCGCTGACTTCCTCCTGGGACAGTTCGCCTGGAGAACCCTCTCAATGGTCAGTACCGGCACCAAGCAAAAATCCGGAAGTATACGCTTCTTCAGCAATTGGCTATTACGGCGCCGGACCCAAACAGAAAGAGGCTCTAAGTAAACCCAAAACTCCCATCCTTGTTCCTTCTTATAACCCACCTTCCAACCCTGCACCTGTGACTTACAACGTGCAAGCTAAACCTCCATGTGACCCCGAACCCGTCCCTTCATACGCTTCAGCTCCTGCTAATTATGCCCCTCCCAAGTCCGCACCTTCCTACTATGAAGCACCCAAACTGGTACCGACGACCTCTGCTCCAGTTCCATCTTACTACGCACCTGCTCCGGCGCCTTCAGTTTATGTTGCTCCTAAGTCCGCACCATCTTACTATGAAGCACCCAAACCAAAGCCGACTACCTCTGCTCCCGCTCCTTCTTACTATGCTCCACCTACTCCAGCTCCTTCAGCCTATGCTCCTCCTAAATCAGCCCCCTCTTACTATGAAGCCCCTAAACCAAAGCCGACGACCTCTGCTCCCGCCCCTTCTTACTACGCTCAACCAGATCCTCTTTATGCTGCGCCGAATCCGCCCGCTCCAGCTCCATCAGTCTACGCTCCTCCTAAATCAGCCCCCTCTTACTATGAAGCACCCAAACCAACATCTGTTCCAGTTCCGTCTTATTATGCAGCTGCTCCCGCCCCTTCAGTTTACGCTCCTCCCAAAGCCGCGCCTTCTTATTATGAAGCACCCAAACCTAACCCCACAACGTCTACTCCCGCCCCTTCTTACTATGCTGCACCTGCTCCTTCCTATGCTGTGCCAAGTCCTCCCGCTCCCTCTCCTTCTGTCTATGCTCCTCCTAAGTCCCCACCCTTTTACTATGAAACACCAAAACCCAAGCCGGTAACTTCTGCTCCCGCTCCGTCGTATTATGCGCCTGCTCCCGCCCCTTCGGCTTACGCTTCACTCAAAGCCGCACCTTCTTACTACGAAGCACCCAAACCGAAACCAACAACCTCTGTTCCAGCTCCATCATATTATGCAGCTCCTCCCAAAGCCGCACCTTCTTACTACGAAGCACCCAAACCTAAACCCACAACGTCTAAGCCCGCCCCTTCTTACTATGCGGCACCTGCTCCCTCAATTTCCGTGTATACTCCTCCTAAGTCCGCACCCTCTTACTACGAAGCACCAAAATCCAAGCCCGTAACTTCTGCTCCCGCCCCTTCCTACTATGTGCCTGCTCCTGCCCCCTCGGCTTACGCTCCTCCAAAAGCCGCGCCTTCTTACTACGAAGCACCCAAACCTAAGCCGACAACCTCTGCTCCCGCCCCTTCCTACTATGCGCCTGCTCCCGCCCAATCGTATGGGGCCCCAAACCATCGTAACAAGTCTCACCACAGACAGCCATCATACAGTTATAGCGCTCCAGCACCTGCCTACAATCCAGCTCCTGAGCCAGTTGTGTCAACTTATGGTTAGACCAGTTCTTTTAATACCAGAAAGAATGGTCTAAAATCTACTGAATCGTGTAACTATATATCCTGGTACATTGGATGAATCCCAGATAACAGCATTGTAAAAAAAAGGAAAAAAAATATAATCATTGTTTACACTTACCGAGAAGCGACTGTTGACAATTTCACTGCTCACTGGGTACCTTAGCTTGACTCGTCGGTAAAGCGGGTGCTTTTCATAATAGACGATTAGCTCAACCAAACTGTCAAACTGAGCTGTGCCAATAACGTAAAGCCGCCCCTCTTGCTTCACGCGGCAATGTTTAATTTGTCCTTCCGCCCTAAAATAAGTTTTAAAACAAAATTCAAATATCCCGCGAAAATTTTGCTGAAACTTTTATTCAATGAACCTTTAGAAACTTACCTAAAGGATATCGCAAACCAGTTACTTTCCCGATCACTAGGCCGCACTAAGAACGCGCCATCCATCGGCACTTGACGTAGCATTTCCTCAGCCTGGGCTCGTGTTAGCTGATCATGGAACCACTTTTTGTTTTCATGTCGATTGGCCTGAGGCACGGGGTGAGTTAACATGATTCGAAATTGCTGTAAATGTACACAAGACACACTTAGGTTACAAAGTATCCCTATTCATTTGAGATTCCAGTATTATCACAGCATCTCAATACAGGCCCGTACCCAGGATTTTGGTTCGGGGGGGGGTTTTGGGGGGTAGTATGTGATATTGTTATGAGAAAAAACATTTGGGGGGGGGTAGTATATAATATCGTCATGGAGAAAAAACATGTCGGGGGAGGGGTTTGAACCACCCGAAACCCCCCCCTGGGTACGGGCCTGTCTCAATATAGTACGGGAAGAAAAAAGGAAAGGAAAAAACTACCGGATTCCGGATATCGTGGGTTTTGTAGTACTCGACCAGATTATATAAACTGGGGAAAGGCACAGCATCATAGATGCAGTACGTCGCATGGCCTCGTTCTTGTTTTGTCCTGACGTGACAGTGATATACTTTCCCTTGCCGTCTGCACAGGATGAGAGAAATTAGGTCTAGATTGGCACGTGCAGCAAAGACTTACAGGAAGCATAATGTGTGGTCCCCCACGAAGTTTTCACTGTTCCGGATCAAGAAAGCTCCTTCACCCAAATGCGAGTGCTGTAGGACCAAACTCTCTGCTTCACTTCGATTGATTCGGCCATGAAACCATTTTTCCATGAGATGCAATTCTTCGTTGGGAACTCCCTTACAAAAAAAACAACAACATAATAATTATAAAATACAATTATAATTGTAAAATTCGAAAGTACTTCACGGTTTCCAGTGCTGTCGGCATCATCTTCATCATCGTCCCCTTCATGAGCTTCTTGCTGCACTTCGGTATAGTGCATCACGTTCTCATTGAGCGCAAAGAAATGTGGAACCCATCGACCATGTTCTATCATATCTTCCATGTAAAGGATTCCGTTTTTGTCAAAGTTTGACAAGTCCACATCTCCCACTAAAAAGCCAGAAAAATTTCGGATATGTCATAATGATAAGACATTCTAAAAAATAAATAAACAAATATTCACTCGACTCGTCTTGTCTGTTTAGATTAGGGGTGGTGGGTTCTTCCATAGCCGGAACTCCATCGGGTAATTTCAATTTTTTATGCTTAATGATGATTTTCCTTTTGAGCGCAGCAGGGGAAGGCAGGTACTCTTCATTGCGGTCGACGGGCCTCGTGAGGAGTTGGCTACCAAAAACTTCAACAAAGGCCGCCGCCATCTTTCTTTGCTGAGGTAATGTGCAATGGTCTTCAATTGACAAAATGACTGGGTACCTACCACGGAACCGGAACTTACAACCTCAAACACTAATGTATACGCGAAATATACACGAAAAACCTTACTCTGACTTGACGAAGGCGTATTTTTTTATAGTTTGAATGACGTCAATAAATTTAATCTTTGTAGTGAGCGTGTGACCGTGGTAAATAAAAGGCATGCCCTCGGGACCATCCCAGCAGTCTAATTCCACACAACGACAGCCCTGAAGCAAACATCGTGCATAAGCTTCCACAGAGGATTCGCTATTCCACTGATCGCCAGTCAAATACCTTTTAAATACACACAATATGAATTTGGATACCTAATAAAGCTAAAACTTAAGTTAAGGAACATACGTATTATGGGATGAGGCAATCCAATAGTGCGATAACGGTCTGTCCATGTCTTGGTTGACCTCGTCATGTTGAGGGTCCCAAACCGAGTTTTCTTTTGAGAACAAATAATCCAAAAACTGTAAACAAGTCAGGAAAAACCCAAACAAAAAACAACAATTTCACTTTGTTATATATGCAGGAGCAATTTACTTCTTGTTGAGTGAGGTAAGGCTGCTGCACGTGGCGACTGGGGTTTTGTAAATAGTGATGCAAAACGGCACACAACCTCGATTCGTCTTCTGCTAAAGAATCTTGTTGTTCTTGGCGCAGAAATGCTCTGAAATCCTGGAAGCTTACGTTGCCATCATCAGAGGAATAAGTTCCGAAAAGCACCTGAAATAACTACAGAAAAACCGCCATTCTCATGCCATTCTTTCGTGTCAAGGGAATCTTACGCTCTCGTCGTAAATAAGTTTGCGGACTAGGGATGTGAATTCGTCAAAGCACAGATTGCCCCTTTCGTCGAAGCCTAGGTCTTGACAAAACTCTCGTAAACGGCTGCTTGAAATCTTGCAACCTACAGTAGGAAACCAGTTTTTGACTTCTTTTAGCGTGACACTAAATAAATAAAAAATATTAATTTGTGTTATCAACAGAGCAATAGAAGTTCTACGTTGAGCGGCGATTATCACCGGTGTCTGAGCGAAGCAGGGCGTAAAATTTTTTCCATAACCATCTATCAACTTGCAATGGATATGGGGCTATGACGGTGTCTTCGGCTAAATACTTTAATCCGCTTACCCATAACTGGCAAGCTTGATCATTCATAGCTAAATTACGGAATTATTTGTATTAATATTCCTTCATAGTTTTTTTGTTTTTCTTAAAAATAATCTAGTCTTACTGGCTATAGACATTGTTTTGAGACGAAACCCATTGCCGTAAAAGACAACCAAACATTGAGAGCTGTCGAATTTGGCAGCTTCATCGGACCACCGTTCAAATTCCTTTGATTCCTTCCCAATTCGAATTTCTTTAATCTCGCGCAGATCAACTATTTCCGCAAAGATATTATGTTATTTAGTATGGCTATAATAACGACAGCGTTAGGAAAATACAAAACATATATACCTGCTCCATCAACAACATTCTTTTCGGCCATAAAGCGAAGCCAGACTACCTGGCGAGTTTCGCGTTTGACCCTCAAACTTCGTCGGTCAGGTCGAGAAGATTTGCCGACAAAAAACTTTTGCACTACGGCACCAAGCTCGAGTTGACTAACGACATGTTCCATCTCGGGACGAAAACCTTGATCTACGCCCGGGTTGGGCCTTTTCGGCATCAGGACTACAGGTGGTAGCACACTGTCATCTGAAACTGAAAATTTTCGGCTTAATATTCCTGCAGCTGCTGGGGCTGGCAACGTAAAGGTGAAAGGGTTGATGATTCCGTTGGAAGCCATTTTTCAAGGAATTTCTGTACTGCTCTCTGTAGGATATAGTTTGGCAGCAAACAATGGTAGAGCACACATTCATTAGGGGTATTTGAATTCCATCACACCAGAATGCCCATTTTACGGTATTTTCGAGACACTTATTGCTCTTGTCTTGCTGCTGTGTATTATTACTGTGTTAGTATAGACCTAGACGATATGCAAAAGGAATGGAACACAAGGTAACTCAAAATAGACGATTAATTAGTACAATTGCGTTTCTGACACACCCATGAATATTTTTTAAGCAAAACACAACAGCCCACAGAGTTTCCACAGTCGAGATGCTTTTCGCTACTACTAAACCACAAGACCAAGTATCACATCACATTCCAAGTATCAAATCGAACTGTAAAAAACGATTTCTGGCTTTTATAGTGACTTGACGATCACCATGCATCAAGTCTGCTTACTATCGATATCGGGTACGAGTCAAAACGGCCAGGCCCTGCTCAAAATATAGCACAATTTAAAAGACTTGGGCCGTATTGGTATCCCGGGCTGGCCGTTTTGGTATCCGGGCTGGCTGTTTTGTAAACTGGCCGTTGTGACTCGTACCCGTCGATATCGATGCACTGGACGCGCTAAATTTGAGAGAAATTCTTGAGATTTATTTCCAGAGATTGCAAAGACTCGCGGAAAAAATAGACAGAAGCTCCCCTTTTATGTCGCCATAAAGCATGTATCGAATACATTGACCTAGTAGAAACCAAAGCTTTGGAAGAGGATTACATCCTTTACCGAATAAAACATAATCACAATAAACGTGGAGATACTCTTGATTATACTGTCGGTCATTTAATTGCCAATTTTTCATGGAATCACCAATGGCTGGTCCCTTTCCTGGATTACTACATACTTTAAGGCATAGCTAGCATGAATCACATTCCTGAATTATCACATACAAATTGCCCGATTAAAATACATTAATAGGAATTGAATAAAGGAGCCTTTTTTTCCTAATGGGTCGAACAGTTGAGCTGGGATAACGTCTCACAAAGTAATGCAACGGCTATCTCAGTGCTAAGTTTAGAACCTGATGGTGCCGACGACTGCAGTATTTCTTGCTCATCTGGATTGAATCCACGGCTATCTGAAACTTTTCGGCTTGAAACAGGTTTCTCCAGTTCTCTAACATTCACACCAACGTTATCGACGTACGAAGGAGCAGTCGCAAAATCCAACATTCCATAAGAAGGCTGGCACAAAAATGGGTCGTGAGCAAAGTCTTCGGGAACCATTCCAATGATCCAATCATTTTTTTCTAAAACTCTCGTTCATAAACAAATGTCTTTTTGAATCAAACAAGTTCTTTTTTACTTGTGGGCACCGTAGATGTCTTGGCCGGTGAAATAGGTTTTGGCTCTCGCTTCTGAACAACCGGAACAACTACATGGAATTTTATATTTTATCTATTAAATGCTTCAAACTAGAAACATGCATAAGTTTACCTGGAAATTTGTAGGGTGACTGTTTGCTCTGCTGGGATAACTTGCGGTCTTCCACTACTCCCGGTCCCATGCCTAAATAAACTTTTTGTTTAGACTCTATTTTTGTTTAAAAAAAAAATCTCTTACCTGACACGAAGGGTTTAGCTGCCTTGGGTGTCGATCTTTTAGTTGGTAATAAAGTCACTTGATTGTTTTGCTGGCTAGTAATCTTTACTTTAGCGCCTAGAAAATGTTTCAAAACTATGCATATAAACTCGATCGAAACGGATGCAAACGTACGTTTGATTAAGGAAAAAGAAAGTCCTTACTTGGTGTATTAGTAACAGAAGCCCCAGCAGCTGATGCTTTCTTGACAGGCGACGGCAGCTTTTCGTTTACTTAATAAACTTTTTGTTTAGACTCTATTTTTGTTTAAAAAAAATTCTCTTACCCGACACGAAGGGTTTAGCTGCCTTGGGTGTCGATCTTTTAGCTGGTAATAAAGTCACTTGATTGTTTTGCTGGCTAGTAATCTTTACTTTAGCGTCTAGAAAATGTTTAAAAACTATGCATATAAACTCGATCGAAACGGATGCAAACGTGTTTGATTAAGGAAAAAGAAAGTCCTTACTTGGTGTATTAGTAACAGAAGCCCCAGCAGCTGATGCTTTCTTGACCGGCTTTTTGTGAGGACGAGAAGTTTTCAACGCCGTTTTGGATTTCGGACGATACGGGATCAGATTTGCCACATTTCCTTCAACCATCAATCTTCGTTGCGTGTAATCCGTAATGAGCTCTTTGAAATATGGATCCTAATTACGATTACAACTTGCAATATTAGACTACAGCTATTAAACTAGATTTGCAAGAGTTCTACCGTTGAAAGCAAGATGGGATTGCCCACAATAAAAAGCGCGAATTTTGCACGGGTTATGGCGACATTCAAGCGTCGCCAGTCTCGAAGGAAGCCCACATTCTTCTGATCATTGGAACGGACAGAGGAAAAAATGATGACATCTTTCTCGCGGCCTTGGAAGGCGTCGATATTCTGGATCTCCAATCTGTCATAGGCAGGACTTCCTTTCAGACGCGAGGTCAAGTAGGCTCGCTGGCCTTCGTACGGCGTAATCACTCCAATGCGATCCAGCTCCACACCACCGGATGCCAACCGGGTAATTAAACGTTCAATAAAAGCAGCTTCTCCCGAGTTGAGAAAGGAAGTGCCGGTAGCGGCCAACTCTTCTTTAGTAAAACAGGCATAAAACATGGTGGGCGCTTTTTTGACGGGCCAAGTTAGACTAGTAGACAAGAAAGGACAGGCTCTCTGACTTGCGTTGACCCCATCTCGAAGTTTTCCTTTGTAGAAACAGCGGGAAGGAAAACGAGACAGGCAAGGGTGCATGCGATACTGAGTATCAAGGACTATCGGTGCTTTTCCAACCGAAATTAAGCGTTCAAACAAGGTCTGGGTCAACCCAGCCTGGGCAGCACGGCGGTTTTGTATCACAGGTCCCAACTGACATTGATCTCCCACCAGGACCAACTAGAAAACACCAAAAGCAAAAGAGTATGTATATAGGATAGCGACTTGATGAAATAACAAGGAAGACTAGACAAAATGACTCGTTTTTTACAAGCACTTTCTAATCTAGTTGGCGCTTAATCAATGAGGAGAGACCTTTTTAACCCGAAATTCATTGGTCCCTTAAAAGATTATGGACCTCGCGTCCTTCTGTCGGGTACACGGAGTCTTTTTGCCGAATCGTTCTTGTGTCACGTTGCTGAAATAAAATCAGAGCTTATACTTGGCGGGCATTAAGAGAAATTGGAACCATACACTCGGGTTCGGTACACTGCGTGGATTCGTCAATCAAAAGTGCCGAATAGTCAATAGAACCAACACGACTATCTAAAGCCATGATACAGGTACAGCAAATTACATCGGCCATCTCAACACGAGCCCTTTGTTTCTTTCGTATCTTGGCATACGCCTTAGGATCCCTAAGAATACATAATAACATGCAGTTAATAATACGAAAAACAGGAAGATTATCTAAATTTATTTTACCTGGCTTGATTCTCGGACATGGGGATTAGGTTATGAAGTCCGAGACGTTCGACAGGCGATCTGGAATTTTCTTTCATTTTCGAAAAAACGCGGACTACATCCAAACCAGTAGCATGAACCTTTTCGGCTAACTGGTCCACTGCCACGTTGGAAGGTGCGCAAACCAAGACTGGTCCTCGACCGTAG
The DNA here is from genome assembly GCA_003724045.1 of Lepidurus arcticus. Taxonomy (NCBI): domain Eukaryota; kingdom Metazoa; phylum Arthropoda; class Branchiopoda; order Notostraca; family Triopsidae; genus Lepidurus; species Lepidurus arcticus. The sequence continues at coordinate 3,320 of RJJA01000422.1, read as the reverse complement.
TTTTTCGCGCTTTGGGCGAAATGGTAAATAATGGAGGCAGAAGTGACAGTTTTGCCCGTGCCAGGCGGGCCTTGAATCAATGTGATGGGATTTATCAACGCCGTTTCAGCGGCAAGAATTTGAGAAGCGTTGAGATTAGGAAGACCTGGCGCAAAAATGTTGGACGGGAGTTCTACAGTAAAAGGCAGTGTGTATTCCACAGTGTGTCCTAGAAGAGTTTCTTGAATGTGATGCGTTAAAAGGGAGCCCGATCCACCTTTGGAGAACTTGGCAACTGCTGTCTGCATCCTAAAAACGGTTAATATTATTGTTTTTAGTTTATAGTCCCATTTGACGCCAATTTTTACCGTTCGTTGGGTAGTCGTGCCCACCAGCATTCTACAACAAAGTTTCTCTTTGCGGCAGTTGGTATATTTATGCTTTTGGGAAACATTAGCCCAATTTCATTATTGTTGTTGAGCTTAGGCAGCTGACAGACAGAACCCTTGCTTTCCCAAGCTGGAAAGTCCTTGCCGACATATCGCAGAATAAGCTGTTCATTCAAGCGGAGTTCAATATCTGATAAAAAATTTACTTAAATTAAATAAAAAGACGAATGAAAATAAATATTTAAGTAAATCAAATAAACATCACAATAATCAAACAAACGTTACCCGACTCTAACTTATTCACGTCGAAAAAAGCGACACGAGAGTTCTTGCAATGTACCCAGCGGATGGGAATATCTTGCTTGCGATTGACCACATATTCTCGTTCTGCCACAATTAGGGGTTTAAAAATGGTTTGATATTCCCAGCCATTTTCATAACTGTAAAAAAATAATTGTATACATTTTAACTGGAGTTGAATGAAGTTTTCAAGAAAAATACATGGAGACAACTTGGTCGAGTTTGGGCTCGACATTAACCGGGTTCAGAATAAGATCTTGCAATGTAGATTCCGGGTTTACTTTCCAAAGACTTTCCAATCGAACTGCCTGTTTCTTGGTAATTTTCATAGCATTTTGCTTCTGGATTCGATAGGGTGCAGCAACAAGCCATTCGGGGAACATACAGGCTTGAATTATTGGCTTCCAAAGTTCCTCATTTTTAGCTTCACTGCAAGTAAGAATAGGAAGACAGCACGATAAGAAATGTATGACTCACAAAAGGGATATTAGTAATTTACTTACAGCAACCGTGAGGAAAAGGAACTGATCTTTACTGGTTGATTGCAAGGAGCTCTGCAAACGAAGACTGCAGCATTCTCAGGCTTGATCATTACAAAGCCCATAACAAATATGTTGCGACTGCCACAAGAGTCACAATGCAAGGTACCCCGATCTGGGAAACCCACCTGGTTATGCCCTGCTCGTTTCAAGTGATGGACGATATGTGCGTCTTGCGTTCCAGAGCTGCTATTACAGAACCATTTTTCGCAAAGGCGACATTGGATTAACTTCGCCGACCCCTTAATATCACAGTAGCTGCATGCTTCTTTGTTGGTAAATAACACAGCGGAAGCGGCCGGTTTCCTCACCAAACACTGGGAAGTAAAACCTGACTCAAGGAAGGAAATAAAGAACGGATCAACTTCCATGGAAGTCATTCTACAGTAATAAATACCTAATAGGCTAATACCTTTAGATTGTGAAGACATTCCAGCTGTTAAAAGACCACTACTTGTTGCATTGTTATTCACTTATTGTGGTTATTGCAATTGGAACGAAGTGGAACGTTAGCCTTACGATCAGGGTTGCCAGCTGTTTTCTGAGTCAGCAAACCAAAGTAACCTGAAAAAACAAACCACAAAATTGTGTGTTGTGGCACAAAATTGAGTGTTGCAACCGTGAATTTGTGGCATTCAGAGCAAAAAGTGCTGCACCTGGGTTCCCAGTTGAAAACGCTATAAAAAGACGGATATCAGGATCATACGCCGTATCCAATCACCTTCCGGAAACCATACGAAGCGCGAAATACAAAACACGAATGCAAAAAAATTAAATAAAAAAATTAGGAGCCAAAAGCTAATTTATCGAAACGTACACTAATTTAGAGAGATTCTTATGTAGCCTAGAATGAAATTGAGATGATTTCTCCAAACAAGCCATAAACAAACCAAAAAACCTAACCAAATTTTCGTAAGCCAAAGCCTAATATTTAGTTTAATATTTTTTATTTTTAAAGTTTAATATTTAGCTTCAGGCGGGGTATTGAAAACCGCAGCACACTGCCAGAGCTGCTACGCGCTCTTTTTTTATGAGCGCGCTCGTTGCTTTTTTCCGCGAGCGCGCTCGCACATACGCTCACAAGTCCAAAAAAGAGCGAGCTCGCGCTCTTTCAGTATTGGTTCCTATTGAGCGGATGAGAAAACTTTCTAAAAACACTTTTTTTCAATTAAAAAAATCAGAAAAGTATCTAGATAAATACGATACAACGGTAGTCAATAAGTTGAAAACGGGTTGTATTAAGGCTGTTAAAATTAAATAAATACAGAGAAAATAAATACATAAAAAATAGATAAAGAGAAAATCGAGGAAAAAAACGCACAGACGCATCCACAACAGAATAGCTACGCGAGAGCTAAGAAACGAACAGCGACACGCGTAGGCGTAGTTTGCAAAAAAAGGCAGCGCGATGGTGGTTGACATAATCGGGAATTTCCATAATTGGGGTTGACAAAATCAGAGTTCTACTGTTACATGTTTTAAGGTTCGCTACTAGATGGCACCACAGTATGAGCGCCTGCACTCGGTGCTTTTTGAGCGCGCTCGCAAAAAATCAAAAGAGCGCTCTCGTACATTCGCTCATGACATCACGAGCGCGCTCGTAGCAGCTCTACACACTATATAAAGTTAGGTTAGTTTAGGTTAAGTTAGAATAATTTTTAGACATCTCCTACAACGGCTGAACCCGGTTATGCGGCTTGCTGCTTTTAAGACACCTCCCACAGATCCCGCTTTTATGCGAGAGTTGCTGCTTTTAGTAAACAAGAAAGGGTCAGGCTAGCCTAACGTCGCATGGCTATGGGTCCCCCC
>RJJA01000421.1:0-48764 GCA_003724045.1 Lepidurus arcticus | reverse complement strand
TGGGCAAATTTTGATCGGTCGGGATCGGTACATTTTCTCGAAAAAATCGATCAGATCACTGCAATTTAGGGACAACGCCAATCAGATCAAAAATGGCCGATTGATCTGATCTGATCTAATCTTTTTAAAAAGATCCAGAACACTGGTCGAATAAGCTGGGCAAGTGGATGTCCGAAGGCGTGAACTCAGGAACGGAAGCTTCTTTAAAACTAATTAATTAATTAAAAATAAAATTCATCACTTTTTGTCCTTGGAATGCAGTTTACCTTTACGCAATAGCCGGTATAATATCTCTTTCTCTCTTTCTTATACATGTCGCATTTCTGCAGTGGTGTTAAACTTTGTTAATTTCGCGAATTGATTCTGCTTTTGACGACGGAAGTCGTATAACTAACAAAAATATTTTCATGTGATAGGCCTTTCGAACTGTCCATTTTCCAATTTTAGTTAAAACTGCAGCTATTTACAAACAGATAGATGGCTACAAATAGTGGAAAGTCGCGAGATCAGGATTTGCAGTTATATCTTAAAATTCATCTAAGTTTTTTGTACGACTTGTCGTTGCAAACCGGGTTGTTAGCGAGTGTAAAATGTGAACATCTCAGCAAGGTCCTGCCAATAAAAAGGAGTTTTTTCTCTGCTGTCTAGCATCTAGAAACTACGTTTAACGGACATGTGCGACATCGAAAAAACATGCTTGCGAATTAGTAAGAAAGAATTCTGAATAAATTAAATGCCCTCTACAAACGCAATAATGTATCAAAACTCTTCAATATTGACTCTCCAACAAATTTAGCAATCACATTTTTCCACGTAATACCAAAAATGCTATGATAATGCATGGAAACATAATATTCGTTTTAGTTTACATAAAGAATAAATCTAATTTATAAGAACAGAGGATGAGCATCTTTTGCACGCAAACGCTTACGGCAAGTGGGACATGCTTTGATTGTTAATATAACTTCATCAATACAGGGCTTACAGAACACATGCCCGCAACTGGTAACATAAGTAGCTTTCCCAGCTTCACGCATTTGCTTTAAAGTATCAAGACATATCGGGCATTGAACTAAAATCCTCTCATCATCAGTAGCATCAGTAGGACGAGCAGTGAACACATTCTTAGCAGCGGTATCACGTGCGGCATCAGGAACTTCCTTAGAAACAGCAGCAACAGCTCCTTGTACGAATGGAGCTGGACTGCTTCTACCACCAAAAGAATTAGCTACAATCACACTAGCTCCCCGATTAAGTGACAAAGCTGGAATTTCTTCCAGAATGACTGGGGAATAATTGGTGCGAATATTTTCTGAAACAATCAAAACTTCGTCGTCTTCAAATGGAGTATAAGCCCTTGCTTGCGGGTCACGAATATCAGCATCACAAGTCAAATCCACAATACTACGATTCAATTCACGCTCAGGGTTGGTTACTTCAGTTGAGTTTGGACTTATCAAGCTAAAGTACGGCGTTACATTTCCGTTGGTCTCCGCATCTACTCTGGCCTCAAGCACTCTTGTATGAAGTGCCAAACCTTTGGACAAGTGACGCTGTATCAAACACTACTTTGACTGATAGAAAGAAAAAATACCCAATCTCCTGTTCGATCTGGTTCTCATCCTAAGATGCAAGCTTTCAAATCGCTCAACTTGGCTACGTTCTCTTGTCCTCCTAGCCGGACCGCTCATGCTGCCTTAGCTTTACCTATATAAATATACAAAGGAAAAATAAAGATGAATAATTTTTGTTGGAAAAAATATCCTATATCCGTTAGTCATGACGCCATACGGCCATGCTTGATAATGCTGTAACATTTCAATAAACACTTACCTAGCACAAGCCAATAACTTAATAAAGTCTTAAAATGCTTAAAACTTTTTAGTTAGTATCGTAAAAGCCACCTAAACTTTAGTAACTCAGCACAATTTTATTAGCTAATTCACCACAGGTCACATACCTTCTTTCCTCAACAAACAACACTGATTTCGATGAACAGGGGAGTACGAAGAGTATCAATACAAACTTTCAAACCGTCCAATAGCAAAGAAGGGCGCGAGGATTCTCCGCGCCAATTTCGTATTCTGTTTATTTTATATATATTATTTGCGTTATTAAAAAACTAACAGTATAAATCTCTAATATTTTCTTGATTATTTATCTAGAAACGAAGCTTAATCAGATTAAAAATATAATGCTCTTTTGGGGGAAATATGAATGACATTTAGGAAATATGAATGACATCTGAAAAAAAAATATCTGAAAAGGTGCCATATATGCTTAAGTATCTGAAGCAAGTATCTAGCTAAGTATCTAGCTAAGCAACACACGATACGAAAACATGATTAGTGATCATTTTTCTGCGCTCCATGGGAAGGTTGAAAATGTTTATTGGAAATGTAGGGCTTATACCTCGTATTTGCGATCCATCACTCTAAGAATAATTCTGAAAAAGGGGGGTTCAATGTTTCCTTTCCGCCGCATATAAAAATGTTTGACACATACCTCACGTGCGAGTAACTTATATTTTTAAGATAGTGTTCTGAAAAGTGCTATGCAGCTGAAGGTGATAGGATTATAAGTGCATTTATAATGCAGGAGAGGCACCACGAAAACCCATTTAGTAATGCAAGTTAATGTCATAAGCCCGTTGCGACCAGCTGGGCACCACACGGATGCCTGTACTTGATAGACTAGGAAGGGAAATCAATTGACGAGCGTTTCTCGGAAGATCCGCACGCTCAGAAGGAAAATAACCGTTAATAAATTACTCGACTAATGTTACAAATTACATTACCTCAATTTTGGTGTACTTTTGGGAATGAGGCGTCTTTCGCGACACGAACAAGCGGAGCTTTTACGGCAATTTATTTTAGCCGTAATAAATGCATCGTATAAATGCTGTGGAGAATTCACTAGTGATTTGAGCGTGCCCGTAGTCTTTCTATGAGCCTCCCCCCAAGTATAAGCAGTATCCATATCACGTTATAGTCCTCGGTTCATTAAAGAGCTGTCTATTAAGGGGTTGAAGTGATGGTTGGTGGTGTTACGCCCCTTAAAGCCATAGGCTCTTGAGAATGCGTTGCCGTCCAAGTTGATCAGCGCAAATCGGGGACGACGGATGCTGTTTGGTTCGATGGCAACGCATGCGTTTTATCCCGAGTGATCTTCATACAAGTATATACCCTCAGCTCAGGAGTGGCATCTCTCAAGCCGGTTTATGTCGCAAGCATCCCATCATTCCGTATGGTTATGCTTTCATTCGTTAGTCAACTATCGTGAAGTGCGTACACAGAGCATTCGTGACTTATTTAATCACAGTTCCAGGTTAATTACCAAGTTGTCGAGTGATCTTAGACTACATCCTGGAACCCAACAGGTAAATTACAACCCATTCCTCGCATGTGTACTGTTGTAGTTGCAGATATCTTTACTGCTGTGTATTTGGTACACGTATATATGTCAGAGCTGGCTTCGCCATGAAAATTAGACGAATACCTATTAATAACTAAAAAAAACGTAAGAAGTAGAAAAGGCTTAGTAAGATGCACTTATTAAATCCAATTGCGTCGTGGCAAATGCGACAATGTTATCATCTCGGTCAATTAGTGAACCCAACCAAGGACCCAGAGTAAATCCTCATGAATTGTTGAGTACATGGAATGGGATGTCGAGCAGGAGGGAGGAAAAATATTTCCAGCGCATAGAAACCTCTTTTACTGGGGCTCCTAAAAAAAAAGAGGGGCCCGGGGAGCTCAAGGTAATAAGTCGGCTCAGGCTCCTGGATGCTGTTAATTCGTTTTTCTTCGTTTCCCTCGGCCTCGTCATGACTCATTAGCTCTGTAGCGTGATTCAATTAAGCGCCGTCCTCACGGCAATCCACTCACATCAACTAGGACTCGTCAAACGCCCCTTGATCTCCACAATTGGCTTATTGCACAGTCCCGGCACTGGGATACACACACAATTTGCTCCTTCGTTGCCTGATTAAAACCACCACTCCAAAATCTTTTACCAACGTGAACCACAAGCTCAAAGAGAAGAAAACAAGAAGGCCTAAAAAATACTCAGAACTTTTGACAGTAAATACCTTTACATCCCATTTAAAATGCCAATTCATTATTACCGCACAGGTATCCCAGTATGAACAACTGGAGTAGCATGTTTTGCTACCACTGTCCACCCAGCAACAGTTTACACCCAGCAACTGCTGCAGCCCAACGCGTAATGCAAGTTTTGGATTACCCATATCCGCCCTACCCATGTAAGTATCCTCCGAATCTCGTTACTGTTCATTTCTTTATTTTACGTACATGTAATTTCTAAATGCAAAAGAATGTGCAGGACGAACATTTCCTAGCTTAATCCCTAAGTTGATCGTTTGCCAATGTGGTGTAGTTGGTGAGTCTCCATTGAAACGTATTATGGGAGATGGGACAATAAGCTCCACAAGATTGCCTAGCCCACGTTACAGATGATTGTGGTATCAAGGTGTCGACGGCTCCCAATCTCGCTTCTCAATGAAGACAAATTCTGGTCTATTGTTTTTCATCGGGGGAGCGAAAGAGTCCATCAAGATCCCCAGGGTAACTAGATCGTCCGAGTCTTCTTCAATTCCCCAAGTTGAGAAAGAATCCATTTCGGAGTCACGAAGAGGACTCTTCTTGCGGGGAGAGTTGTACTGAAGACATAAAGAAAAGAAAGAAAATGTCTTCAATTCGGTTTAGCAAGCGAGCGTTATCTGAGAGAGTTAACTTGAACCTGATGCATGGACTCGGCAATGCTGTACGCCACATGGGACTCTCAATAAAAATCGGTCCTGATTTATTAAGAAGGCTGTAAAGACGAAGACTCTTCTACCTCAAAAACTCAACATCAGCTGATTAGTGAAATAGAAAACCTCGTTTGCAGCCAAGGGAAGTTGAGAAAAAGCTGAGGATTAACTTTAAACTCACTCCGTTCTAAAAGACAAAGATGAAGGATTTAAACATACAAATTTTGTTTCGGATATGTTATGCATAGTTTTCTGAATGCTTAAATAGCAGTACATTTCTTTTAGATACCCCATACGCCTACGGTAGCGATGGTAGCGAAGAAGCTTTCGTTCGACGCAAACAAAGGAGAAACAGGACTACTTTCACACTAGCCCAGGTAGGAAAGAAGACAGAAGAGTTAGAGTTGTTTTTATTTATTTAATTCCTCGTTGTATTAATTATGGTTCCCAACAATTCCTGGAACAGTTGGAAGAACTGGAGAACGCCTTTGCACAAACTCATTATCCGGACGTTTTTACCCGTGAAGATTTGGCTATGAAAATCAACTTGACAGAAGCACGCGTTCAGGTATATAAGCGACTTTATCAATTTCGTCTCAAACCATTTTTTTGCGGGCGGGGATCTCGACGGTTTTTCCCGCATGCGATTTAAACTCACCAGATTTGACTTATCTTGACAAATTGAGAAGACAGAACATAAAAAAGAAAGGAAGAAACTGTGGCTGACATCAAACAAGTTGAAAAGATATTACGGGGAAAAAAAGAACTTAAGAAAGACACGAGATTACACAGACATAAGAATGCGTTTATAAAAGTGAGCCCAGGTGGTGTTGCGGAAAGTTGTTGTCAGAAAAGAAAATGTGTGGTGTATATTACACAGCATATAGCAATCAAGTTAGGATAAAAGGAAAAGAAGAACTCCTGTCAGAGCGCGCGATATGGCGACGAGGTTGCAGCAACCATCATCATCATCTCCCCAGCAAGTCAATTAACCCACACAGTAGCGCTATGGAGGCTAATCGCATCACCTGGCTTTGATCACTCTAATTCAGGCCCCCAACGCTGTTAGGCCCCGAGCTTGGCTTTCCCCATAGAGACTTTGCCCGTCTCTCTCTCTCTCACCAACCTCATGCTCAGCAAACTACAAAGGAAAAAATGGTCTAATGCCATCGTGGCCAACTTGAAGACTATTCAATTGGGCCCGTGCTTGCCCGAGCTACATATAGCACGTTAGCCCCCCGAAGCCCTAAGATGCTTGTGTGTGGGGGGGGGAGGGGGGTATTTTTCGAGCGAGAAAGAGGATGTAGCATCCACGGAATGACGAAACTTAGTTAAGTAAGTAGCTTGGCTTCCAAACACAAGACACCACCGAGTGTGAACTTCACAAACGCAAACCTAATTAGCTCAGTGGTATGAGCTTGTGAGTTTTGGGGCAATGGGAAAATCTAAAGGTTTGCTTGCTTTTCGCACCACAAGAGTTTTGGAAGCTCGCAGGCAAATTTTACAATGTAGAGAACCCAAAACCCAAAAGCTCATTGACTGCTTAATCAGAGCCACTCAACTGTCATCACACAAGTTGTTTACCGCCTTGGGCCAAAGTGAGGATGTGACAAACGAAGAGTTTTGTCATCCAAACCAGCAGTATAGAGACGAAGATTTAAGCATGCGAACAAAGATCGGAAGAGTATTACGCGGAGATAGAGCAACAATGAAAATAGTGTGTTGGAAAAGGAAGCTTATAGAAACTGTTATGATACTCGGGTCACGTTGGAGTCCTTCGGGTATGCGTTATGACAATACCTCATTATGTCGTTCAGTGGGTCCTCACCGTCATGTCAAGTCACGTTCCACCGCAAGACAGATCGTACTGCCACTCATCTAACGTAATTCAATTGAGCCACCTAACCCAGGTCAAGATGCAGCAGCTCTTCCGTGTTCCGACTCTTTGCTCAAAGACATCCAACGGGAACGCCAACTCAATTACAGTGCGATGGTAAGGCTTCAGGTTGCAGTTCTACACTTTCCTATCCCATATATAGGTAAAGTAAAGGTTTTTTCTTCCTCGCCGCAAACTCGAATCTTGGTTCCAACAATTCACTTGTCGGGAACAAGTCAAAGGAACTCGAAAGGATGTCGTCAATAATTCAATCTAGACCCCGAAGCTGTCAAAAACTATTGTTGTTTCCCCCTCAAGCTCGTATCTTTCTGGTTTGCTTCACAGATGCCTCTTTTCTATCCATTTCCTTCCAACTTTTAGGTCTGGTTCCAAAACCGGCGTGCCAAATGGCGTAAAACTGAACGTATGAAGGAAGAGCATCGTAAACGTGAAGAAGAAGACCGCAAGAAAACGTATCATACAGCACCAATGATGCAGGTAGGCTGATAGCTTAGTCTAGACCTCTTAGTTTCCCCTAAAAACTAGCTAAAGTGATTAAGCTCTGAATAATCCATAACAATATAATGGTAGGATGAAGAAACCTCTTCCACGACCGTTCGGAAACTTGATCCGGATTCCGACTTGAGTAACGATGGGATGGAAGCTAAAGAAGAAAAGAACGACGATTTGGAAGTGGTTGTCAGGTAAAAACAAACCAAGTTTTCTTTAATTCCTAATGCATTTATATTTATTTTTTTTACTAAAAAGTAAATCAATCCGGAACCACACAAAAACTACGTGTTTTTTTGTGCCTTTAGTCCGGACCAACTGTCGCCTTCACCAAGTCCAGAAGAAGAGACTGCGAGTCAAGATGTACCCACCCGCGCTGAACCAGTTTCGGAACCGAACAGTCGGAACGAGGGAATACCTGTATCGCCATCAAATTCCGTCGAACCACGTATTCCAGATAGGTTCAGCGTCGAATCTCTTTTACAACAAGCCGAATGGCTTAACCGTCCATGGCTAACTGCATCTTCCACATCAACGCAGTCCACGGCCCATGCATTGTTTGCGTCAACATCTTCTCCCTTAGGATCACTCCAGTAAGTTAACTTGGTAGTCTTTTTTTCCCATCCCCTGCTTTTTCCTTTCTGGCTTTTTTATTTTATTTTATCTAACTTCTTTTCCTGACCATAATAAACGACCAGCAACATACACAAAAGCATAAGGAATCCCCTGATTCACTTATTATCGGAACACGAGAACCCATCTTTCTGACCGTATGCCTTGCATCCAAAAGACCCATAATGGTAATACATCCATCACGGTGTCGAGTCACGGAAACGGAACTTCACTGGTCGGCTTCAGACGCACCCAAGCTAATTGTCATCTCTCACAGCATGATTCAGGCTTTCCATCACGATGAATGACGGAAATCGGCGTCATTAACTAACCCATTTCTTCATTTGCATTTCCTACTAAAGTTATTTTGTTTTCCAGAAACCCAAGTCATCCTTACAAGCATTAACGCTAAAATAGCACCCTATCGTTCAAAAAAGGACAGAAAAAACCCTAATGGACGTATGTAATAAGCTTCTTAACCTTTTGGTCTTCTTCCTTCGACTTACAGGAGTCTAAGGGCTTCGCATCACTCTGCGGCCATTTCTTCCAATCTGCTCTATCCACCAACTACATTAGCTTCACCGTTGTTTGGCACGCTACACGGAATCAACGGTACTAATATCTAAGAAACTAATACTTGATTTCTAAGAAACAAAAAAATTACCGATCTATTGGCCTAACAGGTTTGCCGTCATTATGCGCTTGTTGTCCTGTGAAACCACGGCCCGTGAATGCTTTAGCTCCACTGCCATTACTCCCACAACTTGGAAGTACCGCTTCCGGATCCATTAGCAGTCTCGTAGCAGCCGGCATCCATGACCGTCCATCGCTAAGTTCCCACATGACAGACACTCGGACATCCAGTGTAGCGGATTTACGGCGCAAAGCCACGGAACACTCCACAGCCTTGTTGCAAAGTTTGCAACACGCCATGTTTAACTGGCCCTGGACGCCGAGTACCAAAAAACTCCTTTCCGCGTCCGACACCACTTGCGGTTCCCCGCCAAACAATCTCAACGCTTCTCCCTGAACCACATTCAAAAGGTTTCTACCATGCGTGTCACACACTGGACATGTTTACCTTGTACCAATGAACATAGTCTAGTCCCCTTCTCCCTCCCAAGTGTTAGTCTACTTGTTTTACGTGCGTGCTTATTGTAGTCCATAGTCCAAACATTACAATGCGTTTTGCCACTTTGCAAATACAAACTTTCTTTTCACAGAAAATCCTTGACTTTTACTGAACGACGAACGGCGTTACTATAACCCTCCTTGAAATGGAACCAAACACTGCTACCAAAAGCGCTACGTGGACCTGTCGAAAGTAAAAATAAATAAATAGAAACCACTTTGCTCCCATAACAGTTAGACTAGCAATTTGATTCGCGAAACATCCGCCAAAGTAACTTACCAGAATTTCGCAGATTGGTACTGGAACCTTCTTCACATAATTTTGGTTTGTCTATAACTCTCCCAAAGAAATCACGGACGGGCTATAAAAAAGGAGGGAAAGACCCCCAAACCATATTACATATTGAAAATGAACGAGGGACGGAATGGGGAGTGATAGGATGCTATTAAAGCATAAAACGGCTCCCAGTTCATGAGCTGACTAACTCGAGTTATATAGCACCAGCCAGCAAAAAGGGCTTTCGCGGAGCGCAGCAATAATCATCGTGCTATGGCCGGAAAACATGGGTCATTTCTACCGCCTTTTTCGCTCGCTAAACATATCCAACATCCCCTCCGGCTAACCCAAAAAGCTATTTCTAAATAGCTTCCTTTCAGTTTTCGATTCCATGAGGCAATTCTTCTTAATGAGGGACCATTAGGGGCTCACTCTCTCTCTCTTTCTCTCTTCAAGAGGTTTTGAGGCGGAGGAGGGAGTAAGACTGCACATGCTGCCTGTTTCCGTCCCGGAAACGTTCGTTTCGTTCGCCGCCCCCTCCTCTCTCTCTCTCCCCCAAAAAGAAGAAAGGGGGCAGGAATCCAACTCCTATCTTAGACTTAACGCTATTTTTAAGCCCCGCCTAATTTTGCGTGCAAACCCGCCGCTCATGTCTCGTATGAATCAAGGGGAGGGGTCTTCTATGATTCTTCATTCCGGATTCCAAGCAAGGTTAGATAAAAGTAGCGCGTTCTTCCCCCTACCAAAATCCTCCAAATCCCGGAAATGACCCACCGCGGAGCTGGCAGAATGCAAGCGCCGGTCGGCTGGACCCAGCAAAAGACATTGCCAAAGCCTTTCTGCTCTTCCATCCTCCAAAGGTTCCGGTTCTCCCGGATACACTAACATTTAGAGCCGTTTAGCTCACCAACCAACAATCCTCTTTGCAAGCTTTATGTGTCTGGCGGGACAAAAAAATAATAATAAAACAAAACAAAAAAGGAAGACAATGCTCGAAAATTATGCAGTTCAGTCTGGAAGAAAGAGTTGTTGGACTGCAAAAAATCGCGAGTCGCTGAAACTCTAGCATGCGTACCATTAAGCGCTAAAAAGAGCAACTGGAGAATGTGACGGTCGATTAGGCAAGAGTGAATGGGGTGGGTTTTTGGGGGGTGGTTTTGTGGCGTTAAGGGGCAGCCTATTTTCTTTGTGGAGCTCGGAATCGTTTCCTGCTCAACGCGCTTAACAGGCTGGCAAACCTCGTCCATTGACGACAAGAAAAGCTTGATGGGCTTAATGGCTTGTTTCCATTGAGTGGCACAATTGAGGAAGAAAAAAGAGGCAGAGCAGTTGAGCTCCACTTCATTATCATATCAAAAGGGTCCAAAGAAGTTGCTCAACTTGACTTGGCGGGTCCATTGAAAGGAATCCCCCCAAAAACTGAGTGAAAGACCCGGTAATTTTTCATGGGATATGAAAAGGTCAGAATCTTCCAACCCGCCAAAGCGAATGAGCTTTTTCCGATAAAAAAAAGAAAAGACAGAATCGGTCCGATTCATGATGTTTTCAAACCTCAGGCACCAGTCAAGGTTCACAGAAATAATGGGATTTTCGTTCTTGCGGTGAAATGAATAGAGCGTCCATAAAGAGCTAAGACGAACATTTTCCAAAGTTTTTCGCTGCTAAATTAAAGAATATATAGGCAATTCGCTTGGCAGGCGAACTAAACGTAATCTAACTCAGTTCCTAACAGCTTTTTAAAAGGTTTCGAGATATACCGGTAAAGGAATAAAAAGAGCACATAAAAGAGTGGATTACCTTTTCCTGGACGACAGGGGCAATGGAAAGAGGCTTAGATTGTTTTAAGGCAGGAAGTTTGGATTCAGACGAATACGACGGCATTGGTTCCGTAACGGAGAGCAATGGCTGGTTTACGGGAACGACAGTTGGAGCCGGTTGATGGGCTTGTAAAGCCAATTCGTAGCGACGCATTTTCTCTGTTTCGATTTCCCGGGCTACTAACTGTCTGGAAGCGTAAGACAACTGCCTCTCACACTTGATATCAGCAAACCGAACAATCTCTTCCATATTTCTAAAGAGTAGCATAATTTTGTATCTTTTTTATTCAGGTGGATGGATGATGATCAAACTTACGGTTCCAAAACGTAATTATAGCTCCCTTCAATAGACCGCTCTTGTCTGTACGTCAAGTTGTATGCAATCATAATGCTAATAAGCGTGTGCAAAGTCTCTTTCTCTTCCAAGCTATACAACTGCAGATTTACCTTTAAACAAATAGAATATTGCATCAAGTCTATAGTAAAAGCTTTTCATCATTTAGGTCCTCACTGGTCGGAGATGTGGCGTAACAATTTCGGTTAAGGCTGGCAATAAATCTTGTATGAGTACATCTTGAGCAGTAAAAGCGTAAACCTCTCCACTCATCGCAGCTCGCATGGCACAAACTAGGTTTAAATTCTGAGCGTGTTTGGCTACCATCTTAAAAGAAAAAGAAGAGAAAATCCTTTTTAAATAACGTAAGTCACCTGAAAAATAAAGAATTCTTACTTCTTGCTGTTTACTGGGAAAGAAAACTTTGGGCCAAGCAGTAGCACCCCACTCAAAGTGCATCCCCACGAAATGGTACGGTAAATAGCTCATCAAGGTGTACAACTGATGATGATGGATGTTCTGCTGGAGAACGTCATACTTGCAAATCCAATCCAGTCCGTTGCATACCTTTGGAAAAAAAGAAATCACCGGTAAATAGGATACACATAAATGAGCTCAAAATTACTGCTTGAAGATGAGAATCTTTGAAGGTAACTGTGGGGTAGTTTTCAAAAACGCCTAAAGCTAGACGTTCATAATCACCACAGGCTTGAACAATCCGTAAGATGGACCGATACCGAGCTGTATACGAATTCGGTTGGTTTATTTCTTCGGCAGACTCCACATTTGAAAGTGAGTTGAGGGACTCTGTCATATTCACGTAATGGCGTTTTTTAGCACGCGGAATTTGAAAAATGGCTTGCCAGACACCAAATAAAGTTTTTTGCATATCCTTATGACCGATTGACGCGTTTAAAGCGTCTTTGGGTCGAAAAACGCCGCCTTTGACCCGAAAGAAGTACAAAGTGGATAGACAGCAGCGAATATCGTTTTCCGTTTGTTCACAGAGCGCTAGCAAAGCCGAGAGATCGGTTTCCAGATTCTGTTGCCTGGATATGAATAGCAAGCGCTGAGCTAACCTAACAAAAAAACGACCATAATTTATATGTATGACCTTCTTTTGTTTCTAAAATAAAAACGGGGACGCACTTAGAAGACAGCGTGGGTGGGCAATGCAAAACTAAAGCTAGTTGACGCAACGTCCGTAATGCTGGTGTGTAGAGATCATTGCAGATACATATGATGGGTCTTTGTAGAGGAGAGCTATTTTTTTTCTTTTTCGTTTTCTTTTCCATTTCGTACGAAGAGTCTTTAGTAGCAATTAAGTTAATAAGCACAGCAATAGCAGCCTATGAGGGAAAACAAGAATAAAAAAAAGTGCGATAATATTGTCATTAATATTACGGCTGGAGCTCCATCGATTTCATCTATGACTAAACAGTTCGGTCTAGGATCTCGCGAAAGCACTGATCGCATTCTTGTGGCACTTTCAAGCTGTGTCCTGAAGGCTTCAACACTGCGATCATCACTAGCGTTCATTTCCACCACATTATAGCCTAGCAAACCTCTTCAAATGAGCACAAAACGCTAATTTACATTATTAACGACATCGTGTACCTGCATGTCTGGCAACTACGTGGGCTAGAGTAGTCTTGCCTAAGCCGGGCGGACCACAAAGTAAAGCTACTTTATGCAACGGTCGACCTTCGTCGTCTACTTCCAAGGCTAATTCCCGGATTCCCGGCTTTTTCGCAAATTTAGCCTTATTGTCTACAGTAAATCATACAAAGCAGGTCAGATGGCAGAGAAAACCAAAAAGAGGTGGTAAATTCTGCGAATCCGTACCTATGGGGAATTCCTTTGGCTTTTTTGCCGCTTCTTTGGCTTTCAAGACCAACTTAGTGTCTTTGTGAAACACGATTTTGTCCCATAACTTGACCCATTGCAGCAAAACACGATTAGTACTCTGAAAACAGGGATCAGTTGGCAATTAGGAGATAATGAAGTCTTTCACCTCATCGCTCAGTAGGTCAACGTAATTCCTAGGTCGATAATGTTCGACCCACAAGCCACCAGCACTGTATGAGGTTTCTTTTAGCTTGTTTGTATTGTTGACTACGGCTGACTCTTCGATCTCGCGTAACCGCTTTTCGAAATAATCAACTTCTACTGTAGCTTGCTTCTCCAACTGATTACAGAAATAACATCAGTTAGACTGCATTGGACATATTTTGCTTAAGATAACTCACCAGTCCTTTCGCTTGTCTTTTTAAAGTGCTAAATGGAACAGACAACAAATTGCCAATTTTTGTCTGTTGGATAATTCTGGCAGCCTTGATTTAGAAAAATACTTAATTCTAGAATTAATAAGATTTATCTGCGCATACTTCTTTGTCGATATCATCCAAGTTTCTCATCTTCATATAAAAACGTTTCCCATCAGAACAAGTAACTTTTTGAGAATCTTCGCATGGAGCGTTTCTCCAAACATAATGCTTTGTGATTTTTGGCCACTGATATGTTAGCGGAAGTTCCTGGTTAAAGTTCCTGGTTTCTCTTGGCAACTGGTCGTTACTATCACTCGTGCCAGGCCCTAAAAACATACACTTAATAAGCTCTGCGATAAATTGGCTCTGCTTGAATTGCTTACCCGCGTTTATAATTGTGAGTAAATCTGGAGTAAACTGTTTAGGGATGTCACTAGACAAACTCTGTGCCTTAATACTAGTTTCCAAAGACGGCAACGGAGGGGAATAACGCAGTTTCTTCGCAGGATGTTCAACATCTCCACGGTGTAGACATTGCTGCTGGGCTAGTGACGCTGTAGGACTTGACGTTGAAGAGAAATCAAGCGATCGTTTCGATGTTTGGTTACTTGTAGTAGACGAGGTAGCTGCTTCCTTTTCAAACGGAGGAGCATATACATAAGGTTCATCTTCCGACCCATAATCTAGATAAAACAAAAGAAAATAACAAAACTTCTCAATTACTATATAATATACACTGCATATACGGTCGACAAAAGTATGATAGGTATATAGGGTGCATACTTAATTCATTCATCAGTTCAAGCTCATCCTGATGGGCTGCTTCGAATTCATCCTCTAGCTCGGGATAATCCATACTAGGAATGCTTAGTTTCACGAATTAGAAAAATATTGAGCACGAAAATAAACACCACTTTTGTGGACAAACAATAACAAGGGAATGGAGACTTCGAACGTCTTCGCGCCTTTAGCTGTTGACGTCAGAACCTCTGCGATTGGTCAAGCGATTGATAACAGAATGCTTTACGGCTAGAACGAATGCTGAATGGTCCACAGTATCGAACTTCGAGTCCCTTCCGTGTTAAAAAGGAAAAGAGCTTCATATTTTCCGTTCCAGCCATTTATCTTCGTATTTTTATTAATAGTATACAAAATTGTCTACAAAGCAAGAACATGAGTTGGGTATAAAAAATGTGGCCAAAAAGGGAGGCTCGTTTGTTTTGTCCGGATCCATCGCAATCAGAAACACCTGCGCGTTGCGTTGCTTACACGAAGATTTATAGCAAGGTGGCAAATACTCGCATCGTTTCCCAGCATAACTTCAACAATTATTCAATCAATAGTTACAGAATTACGCAGAGTCCAGTAAATTGGATGACTTACCGACAAATCTCCATGCGAATGCTTTGCGGAAAACGCGGAATGTTCAGTACTAACTGCCATTTTCCCTTCCAGTCTTTAGCCCATCCAAGTCGCACCCATCGAACTTCCGATTCGCAAGAAAAATGGCCCTTGGACCTAAGTTCATTGAAACGTTTCAACCGTCTGAGGTTCCATTTGATTGTATGCGCATACAAACCTGTAAGAATGTGTGACGTTGTCGTACGAAATTTGCTCATCAAGAGAATAACGGTAAAGCTGCGAGTATAAAGTTTGCACAAGTTCCGAGTGCTTAGTGATTACAGTCCGCACGAAATCGCTAAAAATATTGCCATTACATAAACTCGGAACAAAAATTAATCGAAATTAACCTCGGGTAGTTTGAATCGAGAACACACCATTCCTGGCTTCCTCCGCAAGGTATCCCTGTTGTAGGTGTATTTGCCGGTCGAGCGTTGGGATACCCCGGGGAAGGGGAGAAGTACACTGAAAATCACTTAGTATGCAAATTCCTGAACCCAAAATGTTGCTTACCTTGCTTAGTCGGACGAGACAAAATAGCCGCATTAAAAGTGAAGTTAGCCAAACTGGACGGTTGTTCCTTATATGATGTTGCAAAAGGATGTTGAAACGCCGAATTATATTCGTGGTGATTCTGGATTCCAAGCGTTAAACTTAACTCAGCTTTCGGTGAGCTATCCTCTTCCTGAACGGAATCGAAACGCGAAGCTGGTGTTCGTAGTGGATTCTTGTTGATAATCCTCGACTCGGGCAGTTCTTCGGCTTTATATCGAACAGTTAAGACGCGAAATTATTTGACGAAAAAGGAAGCATTATACTTACCCTTTTCATTACTGGAACTATAAATCAAGACGTGAAGTAGCAAGGCACACGAAAAAACACGCTTCATGACGAAGAAAACGCTCACAGAGGTGTTTTTATAACAGAATCTGATCATACACTGCACCAGAAATTATAATAGGAGAAGCTAGTAAAGAGCTTTCGGTAGGAAGTGTCGTTTCAGGTTGTATGTCATATGTTATGCTTGGTTAATTTACAATATGGGCTTCGTCAGTGCACTTCCTTTTCTACACATCATAAGCAGCACGCTTTCTTCTCTAACGTCGTTGGCGCCCTAACAAGGGAAAGTAAAAATGCATTTCTTTCTTCCCTCGAAAATTGGAAGGTTCTATCATTCTTCTCACACACGAAAGTGAAAAGGGAAGCATTATGACAAAAGAACAAAGATAGCTCCAGGTCTTCCAAATCGACTGGCAATAAAACGGACACGGTTTTCGGTGAGCTGAAATAACTTTCGATTTCATTTTGGGGGCAAAAATGGGATTGTCCACAGTTGTCTGGGATTTGCTGTAATTACTCTCGCTGTCAGTTTCAACACAAAAGTTGCATGGATACCCTTCAGCAGCGACAGACTGGAACAATATTTTGGTACGGAAAAAATCAAAATAAAATAAGGCAAAATAGACTAAAAAGCTCCAATGCTGTCTCAAATTATTTTTGCTGATTATGTGCAATGGAAAGTTATGAACACGAATCAAAATTCTTGCCTTGCATACACACGTGGAAAGTCTGACTTTTTTTTTATTGACCTGGCCCTGACAGCGATTTGTCCATAAAGCGTTTCTTCGCGAAACACAGCCACCACTTTGAAGGTCGGCCATCTTCAGTGTTAAACACTTTCTCACACACGCGGATTCCCAGCTCTTGACGAGCCTGGACAAGATACTGCCGCAGCAGATCTAAAATAAGAAGAGAGTTAAAAGAAACGATTTATTTTATTTATATTTTTACCAGCTTCTTGTGGGTTGGCTGGCTTGGCATAGACTGAGTTGAGTGGAAATCCGGGTTCTCCTGGTATGTCGAATTTGGAAATTGCTAACGTATACATTTCTTGCATTCCTTGTTGCTTGGTATTACATTTTTGCAGCCGCTTCAAGCACTCTGTAGTGTATAGCGTCAAATATATAAGAAGACGGTCAGCTTCGCTCTAAGTAGAAAACGATGTAATGATGATTGAAATTTTTATACAAAATAGCTTCATGTTTACTTTGACTTCGTACGTGCGAAAGAATACGTTTGCTTTGAAGAAATACAAAGTTTCATCGATAATATCCGTGTCTCCTGGCTCTTTGGGTGCTGGTCCGCGATACTGCGTTTTCAAGGGAAGAATCGCTACACTACCAACCACTTGCTGCGGATTTAGGTACTGGGAATGGTACGCCTAGCAAAAGTACATGACAGGCGTGATAAACTAATGGAAGCCACAAATGGATTTAAGCACTTTTAAGCATTTTTTTCGACTTCAAGCACGTCTTGAAAAGCAATGCTAACCAGGATATGTTGGCGTGATATAGAATATATATAGATGAATAAATCCATAGGTTTTTTTTACGTATATTCCCGAAATAACTATTCCAAACAAAAACCAATACAATTGTTTACCTATTAGTTAAATACCATATATAAAAAACGATAGTAATGTATAAGCCGGGCACGTCCCTTAGGAGACTTAAATACTCAACACGGTTAAGAATTTCAGGTATAGCGAAAACTATAAATTATATTACCCATTATGGTAATTACACGCCAATACGAAAACAGTTAATTATGACTTACGCCATGAACCGTTCTTTCGGAGTCCATGTCAAAGAAAATTACAGAATTTTCGCACTTTCGAACGTATTAAAACAATAACAAACGTTAGGAGATATGTGATGTACGTGACACTCCCTTCCCAGGCGAAACTTATTGCTATACTCGTAGCTGGCTAAATATGCAGCTTTAAGAGCATAAAAGAATGAGTAACCTTACTGGCATTTTTAGTGGTCGCTACGATATATCCACCGCTGATAACGCCAAAGATTGCAGGTTTCCTTTTCCCCAAAAAAGCTTATCGGGAAAATGCTTAACCACAACACAGCACCCGCAAGTAAACACCCCACACAGAGCCGCATTAGCTACACCTACCTTGACCACTCCCCTTCGATGTGTTAGTTAAAAAGTTAATTCATAGATGGCGGATGATTACAATTAAAAATAACCAATCCTGCCTTGCACGTGTTTACATTGACTTTTGATCATTAATACATTCGACTTTGCTATTCTAATACGAAATGGTAAGTTTTAATGCTTTTCGTTTTCCTATGAATAATTAGACAATCTTATTCACTAGCCTAAAACTTTGTTACAAAAAGCTTTGGGAGATGGCAAAAAGCTCCTCCATCCTAAGAGTCGAAAAGCTGCTCAGTTTTCACGCCAGCTTCACAGGTAAAAGGAAAGAAATACTTAATGTTCGTTTAATTAAACATAATTTTTACTATTGATAGAGATGTTAGAGTCCGCCAGAAAAAGAAGGAGCATCATATTAAGATGGGTTTAGCTGGCGATAAGGTAGTTTGGTTCAAAGATCACTTGGAAGATGGGATAGATAGTTGCACTCCAGAAATGGTCCTTAATTTAATAGAAGAGTAAAGTTTGCGAACATGAGTATTCCAGAGCAGGTTTTTAAGTAATTCTTTAAGGTACCTGGGGAGGTTTGATGAAGAACTAGAGCAGATCGACATTAAAAACCAAGTTGGGGCCAGGACGTTCCGTCAGCACGCGTCAAGAGAAGACACTGTAAAGCACACGCAAGAGCTTGAAAGACAGGAATTTGAAGGTCCTGGTCTCGGTAACATATCTTGTCATTACTGCTAGGAGCGTATACTATTAACTATCTCTACGTAGAAATTCCTGACATCCTCTCGAAAGCTACCCTGGATTACTTGAAGACATGGAATGGCCAGCTAAGGTTTCTTCAGAATATCCCATTAAAGCGGTATAGAAAGAAGGAATTATTGTCTAAAGTGAGTGAATCGTCCACGAAAAACGTCATGGAAGTTAATGATTAAGGCACCTCCATTGAATGAATACACAATATCTGCTATACCCTAAATTGTTACGTAGTGTTGCAAAAGTGACCTTTTCAAGTCACTGGCCTTGGTCAAAGTCGAGGTTGGGTCAATGACCAACGTCGAAAGGAGCATTTATTTTTAATGAAAGGTCGACAGGAGGTATAAAAAGAGAAGCAAATGTAAAAAAAAGGATGGTCCGGCTTATGGACAGGAGAAGAAATAAAGCATTTGGAAAAGGTCATCCGCGACAGTAGCTCGATGGGAGTAATTTCGGTGTAAACCACTAACTAATGGCCATTAAATTTAACGGAGACCCAACAACTTCATAAGAGCCAATCCCCTTGCATTTTTTTAAAAGGGGATTAAGGTTTCAACTGAAAATAAGATATGTTAGAGACGAGATCAAAAGAAGTGTTCTGACTGAAGAACTCATTAATTATTTAGCCGAATAAGCTTCAGCACAAGAAAGATGATGGTTAATAGATCCGGGGAGAAAATACTACGTCAAAATTAAAGGCTCCAATAAAACACATCTAAATGTACACAAAATATTTTAGTCTTTTATTTTCGCAAAAATATATGTTATCTGCTAACGTGGCTTGAGATTTGGGAATTTAAGGGCGAAGTTTAATCTCCCCGATCCCGATTGGGACTTCTACCTTTTTTGCGTCTGAAAATTTATCCCCTTTTAGGGGTAGCAATTAGCAAGCTAAAGCAGCAAAACTCAGAACAAGATTTCTTGAGAATGGATTTTTTATTTCTACTCAATTTGTCCAACGAATGGATTTTTCGTTATAATAAATGCACAAAGTCAGTTTTCAATTATTAGGACTTAATTTGTAAATTGTTAATTCGTTATGAATTGGAGAAGAAAAACTTAAGGTAACACAAAAAAGTAACTCCAAATACAACACCAAAGGAATGACAAAGATTCCACCGTTTTTCAGCTTAGTCATCCTGATCAAACATCTCTCAAGCGTTACGAAGGAAACGAAAAGAAAGTGCGGAGTCATGCTCACGACTTAACGAGAAACGTGTGGTTGACCATCAGCACCACCGACGTCCGAAGCGCTTTCAAAAGACAGGGTCTACTAAATTCGGAAACCAATGCAATTGTGTACTGCTGTAGCTTCCTGTACGCCTGTGCGTGGCCTTCAGTCTCGGTTTTCAATTCGGAGATCCTGTGAAAAACAATGCACCGCTCTATGCTCAGCAGTACACTGAGTTTACAGCTTGAAGTTAGCCCAGACCCAAGAATATGTTAAGGAGCAAAATACGTGTGAGGAATATGTATTTCTTTTAAAGCTAGCTAAAGAGAGAGCTGCACCGTTAAAAGACGCCCGAGTAATTGAACTTGTTGAATCAACAGAAGGCAAATGAGGGGGGGGGGGTCAGGCGGAATGGTTGTTTTGGCGAGTTCTCCTCCCCAGATGGGTGGCCATCATGGATATCGATTTGCCTTTAAATTATTTTTGCGACATAGAAATTTAGGTATGGAAGGTGCAAAGCAACGCTTTTTATTAATTAATATAGGTCAAGATATCCAAAGATATCGAGCGCGCTCGTTGCAGCTCTGTGTACACCCTTCAATTAAGCTGCTCCAAATTTCACACGCCTTTATGGCAAACTTCTCAGTCTGGGGTCGAAAATTGTCTCACGCTCAAAATGAATGTTATAGCCCACGGTCTTGTTATACGGTCAGGAAATATATAATTCATTGTTGTCATAAGCTTCGCGTGATAAACCTAATTTAGAAGAAAGATGCTTCATGGGAATTAGCAAAACACTGCTGGGCAAGCTATATTAACGTTTAAAGCTAAGCAAATATGAGATATGAGATATGCCACTTGGCAACATAAAGCATCTTTGTGGGTTTTACTGATTTTTGTTAAGATAGGAGCTATCCGAAGTACAATAGCAGATAGCGGAGACCTATAGCTCAGGTGACAGCAAGCAAGTTCGCATCATTCGTACCTAAGCTGCGGTGTTCACTTGAACATTATGCTTGATTAGAGGTAAAGTTCCTTAAAAACTTGGCGTTCAATTAAAATTACTGCTTTCTTTGCTCATCATCAGTTTAATCATGCCACAATATCGTTTGCATTACTTTAATTCGCGGGGCCGTGCTGAACTCATCCGCCTGATTTTGAAACTTTCGGGAGTGGAATTTGAGGATATTCGCTACAACCGCGAAACGGAATGGCCAGCAGTCAAGGACAGTAAGACGGAAACTCGGCAATCAGAAAAAGCTTTAACTTTAATTTGCGATTTCCGTGTCCACTTATAGGCATGCCTTTTGGGCAAATCCCCGTTTTGGAAATCGATGGCAAGAAGCTACCTCAGAGTAACACCATTGCTCGTTATTTAGCCAATGAGTATAAACTCGTCGGAAACGATAAATGGGAGTCTGCCCAAGCAGATATGATTGTTGATAGCATGAACGATTTATTGCCCAGTGAGTACTTACGAACTCTCGCATATTAGCTAACAAAATATCTACTGAAGCTCAATAAATTGAATATTCAGATGCTCGGCCTATACTTTTGGAAACTGACGAGGAGAAACGGAAGGCGTTAGGAAAACAATTCGTTGTCGAGAACGTGTTTCCCTTTTTGCAGCGCCTGGAGAAGCTTCACAAAGAAAACGGCAAGGAATACTTGGCCAGCAACACAGTAAATAATACATAGACAATGTTGATGCGAAAGCGCGTAATCCTGACTAACGAATCGATGTCTACATCTAGTTAACTTGGGCGGATTTGGCTTTTTTTACTTTGTTGGATTTCGTCGTTGAACGTTCGTCCGTCGATATCATTTTTGCGCAGACTCCAGAATTGAAGGTTTTGTTCGAGAAGGTGGCCAGCATTCCTGCCATTAAAAACTGGGTTTCGACCCGTCCTGCAACTGCACGTTAAATGTGATTGCAAAGTTGTATTGCCTAATTTGGTTGGGTTTAATTTATCTGCCATATCTAATGCATTCATTACAATAAAAGGGCTTCAACCGCAAAAATCCGTCAGTCTTTCTGTTTTCAAAGCGTCGAATAGCTGCGAACAAACGGAATTCTTTTGACGTTTTTCTTTGGCCAGGGTTCAGATCCGGAGGGCCTTGTACACGTGTATAAGGTACGGATTACAAAGGAACCTGGAAAAATTCTGAACAACATTCTGGAAACAACCTGGAAACACAACCAGCACGTCTGGAGTTTGGAGCTTTTGAGGTTGCTTGCAGTCTGGGGCTCTATAAACTGGAGTCGTGGCATTCGTAGCGTTTGATCCAGTCGAGTTTGTTACAGTGAAGTGTGTGGAGCTCTCGAAACCTCACGAATTTCAACAGGTTGGACAGACCCTTCTTTCGCCACATAATTCACTTTTATTTAACTTAATTATTCTGGTCGACAGAAAAATGCCACAATACCGTCTGCATTACTTCAACTTCAAGGGCCGTGCTGAAGTGATTCGT
This sequence comes from Lepidurus arcticus, assembly GCA_003724045.1. Taxonomy (NCBI): domain Eukaryota; kingdom Metazoa; phylum Arthropoda; class Branchiopoda; order Notostraca; family Triopsidae; genus Lepidurus; species Lepidurus arcticus. The sequence goes on along the minus strand of RJJA01000421.1, from coordinate 26,411 downwards.
CTAATTTTTAAAGTAGCTGGCGTGGAATTTGAAGATTTCCGTTTTGAACGCGAAGAATGGCCAAAATACAAAGAAAGTAAGTTTGTGAGACGTGCTTGCGCGTACAGGCATTTACCGTATTCTATTAGGCACGCCGTTTGGCCAAGTTCCAGTCTTGGAAGTTGACGGGAAGAAGCTTCCCCAGACGAATGCAATTTGCCGTTATTTGGCTAACGAATTCAAGCTCGCGGGCAACGATAAATGGGAAGCAGCTCAAGCGGATGTCATTGGGGATTGCATCACCGACCTTATGTCTGGTAACCAACATCCTTCATTCTAAAGGATAAAAAAGAGCTAACTTTTCTTTACTATAGGCATGCGTGCTATCATCTGGGAGAAAGACGAAGAGAAGAAGAAGGAGATGGGTGCAAAATACGCAGCTGATACTATTCGCCCCTTTTTGCTTCGTCTCGAAAAAATTTACAAGGAGCAAGGCAACGAGTATTTGGTCAGCAAAGATGTAAGTCCTATAGCGAATAGCAATTATGTAACCCGAACTAACTAAGAGTTTTTTTCTTTTAGCTGACTTGGGCTGACTTGGGTTTCTTCGCGTATATGGATGCCTGTCTGTCACGTCTCGACAGCAACCTCTTCGACGAAACTCCTGGTTTGAAAGAAGTATACGACAAAGTGGCGAACGTTCCGGCTGTCAAAAACTGGGTGGAAACCCGCCCTCAAACTGCTTTGTAAATGTTAACATTTCTGCACTCCCTTTTTTGTTGTTGATTTGTACCACTGAAAGTTACAGTAAACCGCTAAATTCGTTGTCCCTACATACATTTGTGTTGTTCTTAACAGTTGCTAGGGAGTATATAGTGTTGCTATCATCAACTGTACGCGCGCTTTTAAAAAATGCAGTTCATTATTCAGAGGAATTTGGGAGAGGACTTTTACCCTCAAGGCTTCGTGTGTATAGCGTTAGTCCTACGTTTTTGTCGTTATATAAGTTGCTCGTCTGTCAGCTAGAGCTCCAGTCGCTATCAGACAATCTAACGTAGTTACAGACAAGCTAAATTGTGAGTTACCTTTCCGTGACGTCTCCTGATAAATCAACTGTCAATAATTAAAAAACGTGTACTTTTTTTTCCCTTTTCAGGTTTAATTGTTAGAACTATGCCTGAATACCGTTTGCATTACTTCAATGCCCGTGGACGGGCTGAATTAGCCCGCTTGATCTTCAAATACGCCAACGTGCCTTTTGAAGACATACGCTTCAACCACGAAGAGTGGCCCCAAATCAAATCCAGTAAGCAACATGATATAATCTATAAAATATTCCAAGTATTCAACGTACGATTGGTTTTCTAGCGCTACCATTTGGACAAGCACCTGTTTTGGAAGTCGACGGAAAGTTTTTGGCTCAAAGCTTGGCTATTGCAAGGTACTTAGCTCGCCAGTATAAATTAGTTGGCAATGATGATTGGGAGGCTGCACTGGCTGACATGATTGTGGATTGTATCGGAGACCTGATGAGCGGTACGAACCAATAGTCATTCTGAAAACTTGCCACTTACGTTAGAATTCGTACGAATTTTTTAGCTGGGAGGCCAATGATGTTCGAGAAGAATGAAGATAAGAAGAAAGAACTCGCTCAGGCTTTCGTAAAAGACCAAGTTCTCCCGTTCCTGACACGTTTAAATAAGCTTTATAAGCAAAATGGCAAAGAATACTTGGCTAGTCAGAGCGTAATTTCTAAAATTGATTTTTCAATGAATTAGTAAATTATATTATTAAACCTTCAATAAAACAGGTGACGTGGGCTGATCTGGCCTTCTACAGTTACTTCGATAATTTGAGCAAGCAGGTTGGAGAACAGATTTGGGTTAAAACTCCGGCTCTCAAAGCAGTCGCTGACAAAGTCGCCAATATTCCCGCAATCAAGAGCTGGGTGGAGACTCGTCCGCAAACCGAGATGTGAAAACAGTTACATTTTGTAATCACTTAGAATAAATCCAAAGGGAATACACACCCTTATCTTAATTGTTTTTATCGTCACTATCTGTTGTACCATTCCATACGGACTGATGAACTAACTAATACATGGTCTACTGGAGCATTATAAGACCATTTATGGTAATTTTTTTTGCTGCTTTGTCAGCGCGCCTAGAAAACAGAAGGTTTTTCGAAATAAGGATGTGAGAAACTTGAGATAATGCTATCACGATCATAAAGCAAGTTTAAGCAAGCCGCTGGGTTTTAGCAAGTATCACATAAAAAAATTATCTGATCGTCGCAAACAGTCACATGATTTCACAACATACGATAGATGATCGCAATTGTCAGGTTATCGAGCTTTATTCAGTTCTGTATTGCAACCAGGCTCGAATGCAGTGTATATCATGTCGACAAAGATAGGTAACTTTGTATCTTTTTCGAACATTATTGGTGATTATAACTTCGTTATATTTTTAAAAAAAAAGTTATTATAGAGGAACAGGAGAAAAAGCCAACCGGCCCACCTTACACTTTGCATTACTTCAACTTCAAAGGGCGTGCGGAAATAACACGGTTGATTCTTGCCTATGCCGGTGTCCAATACGATGATCACCGCGTTGCGGATGAAACGGAATGGAAGAAGTTCAACCCAAGTACAAATTACAAGGGAATTATGATTTTGTATAACGAGACAGCATTACCAAGAAACACCATTCGGACAACTTCCTACCTTGGAATTAAACGCAAATAGTAAGATGTTTTCGCAGTCGAAATCGATTGCTCGTTTTCTAGCTCGTAAACATCGCCTTACTGGAAAAGATGCATGGGAATCCGCCCAGGCAGACATGATCGTGGACTATGTATCCGACGTTACCACTGGTTTGCTATACTCAATTCACTTTTATGCTATGTTTGAACGCTAAATATTTTGATGATCAAAAGCTTGTTACCCTGCCCTTGTCGAGGAAAACAGTTTTAAAAAGAAGACTGTAATTGAGAAAGTAACCAAGACGGTCTTACGTCCTTTCTTCGAGAAAATTGAAGGCATTCTAAAAGACAACGGAAATGGCTTCTTGGTAGGTAATCAGGTAAGAAGTTCCAGAAAGAAATATCCGGTGTTTCTTATCATATTTTACCTGTTCAGATGACCTGGGCTGATTTGTTCTTGTTCACATTTCTGGACCTGACGACCTTGATAGACTCCAAGATGGCAGATTCTTACGCGAACGTGATAAAACTGCGGGATCGGGTAGCAAATTATCCCGCGATCAAAGCTTGGCTTGTAAAACGGCCGGCCACTCGTTTCTAATGGTTGTGATGATAATAAGTTCCCTTTTGGAAAACCACGAATATTCTAAAACAATACAGAAACCATAAAAAGGGGCCAATGCAAATTCATGTTTAAATATATAATTCTTGTTTGTTCAGGGAAAATATAGGATATCTAACATTGTTATCTGGATTTCTATATTGCCCTTCCGTACCTTTTGCGTAAGGTCTGAGCAAGAAAGGCAGATTAGCTCTGATAACGTGCAACTTTAGTCGAAAAAAATCAAGATTAGTTCTGATAACGTGCAACTTTAGTCGAAAAAAATCAACAGTTATACTATAACTGCCACAAAAGGAGCATCATGTCTGAAAAGCACGGTAAGAAGTTTAATTTAAAATGAGAGTAAAATCACTTGTTCCTCAAATCATTGCACTGTCACGCTTTGTTGACGAATTGACAAGCACTGAAGTGTGCGTCCTCTATTATCTGCAGTCATCATCGAGGAGGCTCCTAAGCCAGCGACTAGGTCGAAAAATTTGAATGGTACACCTTCATTCAAATTGCACTACTTCAACCTGAAAGCTCGTGGCGAAATCACTCGACTTATTTTCGCTTACGCTGGCGTCCAGTACGAAGACAGACGCATTGAATTCTCGGAATGGCCTACGGTTAAACCCTGTACGAACTCGCAGTTATTATATAAATACTTTCTTATCCAATTAACTTGTAATTTCTGTTTTCCTACTAAAAGCTACAATGTTTGGCCAGCTTCCAGTTTTGGAAGTTGACGGCGATTTTCTACCTCAATCAAGCACCATAGCAAGATTCTTGGCTCGTCGTCATAATCTCAGTAAAATATTAACTTAAAAATTGAATCTGCAATTCTACTTTTTTGTTAAATTCTTTTTAGCGGGAAAAGATGAGTGGGAGGGAGCTCAAGCTGACATGATTGTGGATTATATTTCAGAAAACCTTTCAGGTAACAATTTCGAGTACTAAAAATTATTTCTAGCACCTTTCGTTTCGTAAATTGCGATTTTTTTTGTCTCTCTTTCTCACAGGCATTTATCCTGTTGTGATGGAGGAGAATACATTTAAAAAGCAAAATATGGCAGCCAAACTGGTCAAAGGGACACTGCGCCCTTTGTTGACTAGATTGGAAAAAATTTTGGAAGAGAATGGAACGGGCTATTTAGTCGGAAACCAAGTAAAAGACACGAATTAGATTAACACGTTTGAACATAAGGTTATCGTAGCTTACGTGGGCTGATTTGCTGCTCTTCGCGGTCTTAGACATAAGTAGTGCTGTCGATCCTACGTTGGTAAAATCGTTCGCGCTTCTCCAGTCTCTGAATCAAAGGATCGGAGACATTCCATCCATTAAGAATTGGATAGAATCCCGACCCAAGACGTTGATTTAATGCTTGGCCTTACATAAAACAGAACTGGGATTTTTATTGAAAACCATTACACAACATACTTTTTTTGCCCATGTCCCTAACCGCGTTTTGGGTATATGTTGTATTGAGTGAAAGTTAGACTTGGCTGTAAAGAAAAAAATACTAATAATGAATGCGACCTAATAAAAAAGACGTTGCATAAAAAAATCATAGGATCTGTTCCATTATATAGTTTCCGCACACGTGCCGAAGAAAGTTGCAGTACTACTATTCATCACACCAGTCGATTTGCTTGCCTAAGCCAGGGGCAAGAGACAAGAGAAACGTTACGGTGCCAAGACCATTTACCACTCAACAAGTACACAAGAAACCAAAAACGTGAACTGAATTGATTTGCTAATTTGTAGTAATGAATTGACCGAATTAACTAGCTGTAAATAATAACTTAAACAGATATTTAATCAATTTTGACTGTCGAGTAGATTTTCTTGACAAAATAACTAGCTCCGGCATATCCTACTGTACCACACATAAGACCCAAGGCCAAACTAAATATGGCCATGTAGCCGAAATAGAATGTTGTCTGGAAAAGCCCATACATCCTAATAATAATCCAAGCTTTAAATCTCGTATCTAAAAAGCAAGACTAACAACTTACTTGGTTTTGAAGAAGAAATAATAAATGGCGTACAAATACACGTAAGCTGCTGTTGAAGCGGCTGACAAAAAGCTGGTCCATTGCCTATAATTGCACAATTGGCAAGTATTTTTTAATACAAGAACTAATTGATTCAAATTAGTTTCTCATACCATCGATAATCTTCGGCATTCAGCAGGAAATACGTACAAACGATCGTCACGCAGACGGTGACGGTTATAAGGATAATAAATACGAGGAGCATGAAGCCATAAACGTAATAGATCTTATAAGCCCAGAAGGACGTAAAGATGAAATACCTAAATGAACCCATCGTTGATTAAGAGAGCAAAATTTTCATAAACGCCTAAGAAAGTTACATTTCGATGAAAATGGAGCCAAAGGGAAGAATTCCTCCCAGTAAAATAATGACACCAGGCTCCATGAACCACTTCTTCTCGGGGATAGGCCTAGGTACAGCGTTGACTCGGCAAGGCGTGTCAGGTTGACCAGCCAAATTACGACCCAAAACAGCACCCACTAATGTCAACGGAAGAATGACGAAGAGGCAAATGCACGTAATCGCCACCTTGTAATGAACACAACATTAATAAGATAATATTGCTATAACATCTAATATAATTCCATTACCATGGAACCAAAAGGAATCGCTCTAGATGCATGGTAATAAATGGCAATAAAGTTGACGAAGAAAGCTGTACCACAAACGACAGTCGGGATTAAGGCAGCCGCCACGAGCGTTTGGCGAATCCACCGTTGTCCCCCCAGGCGAGCATACAAGCTTCCGCCAAAATAGCCATTAATAGGTGACGTGGCTGCGTACACGAATATAGCAGTACTGACTAATGATCCACGCCTAAAAAGAAGAAGTTAAGACATCCAAACCGATAATATACAAAGACAACACTACAAAAAGTGAAGCCGAATGTCCCGGATAGGGACAAGAACTTACTCAGTGTAAAGCTCGCCCAAAATCGCGAATACAATAACACATAACGTCACCATAATAATTTGATAGCCGCTGCCAATGAGAGCTGAGAAAAACGTAGCGTGCGCGGACGGTCTGAAAACGTCGCCATGGACCTGTTTCCAGCCGTACTCGTCACCCAAATCCCTTTCCTAATTTGTAACAAAACTTTTTACGATAAGCTTTGGGATAAAAGACCAAGTATATATACCATGTCATCCATTTCCTCATCTTTGCTGTAGCGAGCGTAATCTTTCCGCAGGGTTCTCATGAGAATCATGGATACTAAACCAACCAAGAAGATGACCATCATGAAGCTGTTGAAGATACTAAACCAATGGATCTGTAAGTAAAAAACACAAGATTTATTTCTGCAGTTTATCATGCTCCAAGTTTACTCTATGCTGGAAGAAGTTGGGATCCAAGTATTTGTCAAACCTATCTTCGTATTTTACAGCAGTGGGTTTCCATGTGACTTCATAGGTAAATGATATGACAGCGCCTTTTTCGAGCTTGACTTTATGTTCGGAAGTCAAGTTAACGTCAACGACCTGTTTGCCATTATAACCGAAATCCAAACGCTTGTGAGACCAAATGTAAAAATCTTTTCCATTTTCGTCCGCCTCACCAACAACGCCTTTAGATACAACAAAAATGAATTCGCACGTCAGGAGCATAGCCAAGTATCACGTACCCCAAACTGGCAAGTCGTCTACGTACATCTGATACCAGTAATGGTTTTTAACAGCATAAATAAAAGCTTTGAGCTTCTCCTCGGTCAATTCTACCTCACAGTAAGGTGTTTCCGAAACATGACCTACAACACAGGATAGCATTGGTTTATATATAACACGAGCACAGTAGTTATTACTTTTAAATTCAACATTAAGCCCGCTTGATTCTAACTCCACTCCTTGCAATGCTTCTCCCAAAGTTTCATGATAATGGCTGATGGTTTCTTTCGGTCCTCTGCAGAAGGGCAAGGAGAAATAGACGTAAGTTTCTTGCCTATTGTGATAGGGGCCCACCGTATTTACCCAGACTACGACCTCCTCATTGTCTTCATACTACCAGAATATTAGAATTACATATAATTAGCAATATTCAATACAAAACGATGTGGTTAAATAAAAGAAACATATCATACTGTATGAGTGTGTTCATCAGCTCCGACAAACACGACCAAACAATAAACTATGGTAAGAAATATTCGAAACACACGCATCTTCACTTGAAAGTTGTAAAGATCTTGATGCTTATTCTTAAAAAAACTACGAAATTTCGATATAAACACACGCAAAATATCACAAATATTTCACCCACGTCAAAACATCGCCGCCCTCTAGCGCCACCTGGACCCTAACGCCACGTCTGTCATACTCATACTAATACGAGTAAATGCAGTAATTGTTTCAACATCCCTCAAGTACTTTATTGCTTACCTTAATTAACTTTTATTTCATACCTTTAATACAAAACAAGTACGCTGACGTGGTCCAATAAGTGAACTTGTATTATGGGTTAAGACTTGCTTCCAATGTAGGAACAAAAAACTTATAACACCGTAAAAAAATGAGACTGAATTGCTAGATTAACTACGAAAGTCCAAAAATTGTTTAGGGAAATTAGCTCCAAATTACGGTAGTCACAGTTTTAATCCTGTTCTGGCTGTATGCAAACATAGTTCATCTCCCCTACGTCCTTCTTTACCGAATACCTTAGTACCCTTCGGCTGGGGGTGGGGGTGGTGGAGCCACTAAAAGATTGGGCAGTCCAGTGGTTTCAGTTCCAGGTGCTGGGACAGGTGGCGGTGCTCCCCAATAACCCCCCATTGGTGGAGCTGCGACAGGACCACGAGGTTGCCAGCCCCCTCCGCTAGGCCTGGCATACTGGGACTGTTGTTGCTGATCTCCCGGTACTCCAGGCTGGCCCGGAACGCCGGGAGGAGGTGGGGGAGGTGCAGCCATCATATATCCTGGCCACATCCCAGACATTCCAGGCATCGGCGCTTGAGTCGTTCCAGGAGCTGCTGGAGGACCGGAAGAACCCGGTGGCGGTGGGTTATTATTCATTGGCGGAGCACCCCAAGGTGCTCGATTCATCATTCCCATACCAGGAGGGGGTGGCCCTCCCATCATACCCGGACCTGGCATAATAGCAGCGCGAGGTCCTTGAGGTCGATCAAACATATTGGGTCCTCCACCAAACCGACGATTTCCACCCGAAGCAGGCGCTCCGCTGCCCGGCGCAGGGGGAGGTCCTTCTCCCAATTCAGCCATCAATGACATGTACTGCAATACAAGAAGCAACCATTTTAAAATGTAGGTTCTCGTAGCAGAAATAAGATTGGCTTCATACCTCCTCATCAATCTTGGTTTGCTCAGTCCCGGGTGGTCCAAAGTTGCCTTGTGACTGCCGACAATCCCGTGCAATATGTCCAGCCCCTCCACAATTGTTACAAATCACGTTGTTGGTCACATTTGGACGGTCAGGACACTATTTCATTTAAATAGGTAATAAATGGCGTATAGAATTGGAAAAGGTCCTTTTGTTTTATTACCTGCCAAGCTTTATGGTTGGTGGCACCACAATTGTTGCAGCGAGGTCCGTCCGTCTCGCGCAAGGTACCGTTCAGCATCGCCAACTCGCGCAACTGCATTCGACGCAGATCATTTTGACCTTCAGGTACTTCTATACCTTGTCTTATTACTTCTCGGACCTATAGTAATAACAAATTGAAAATGACACTAAAATTGAAAATATTAATAATTGAAAATACTGTCGTACCTTCTCGCAAGCTTTCTTCACAGCTTCCATGGTGAAGGCCGTAACGTACGCATGTAACGGTTCGTCTTCTCCAGGTAACGGCTGTCCATCTTTCCGAGCAACTTTCCCCTCTTTGATGGACCCTTTGCCTCGAATAATAATCTTGGCGCCAGTATCCTTTTCCATCACTAAAGCAATGGAAATGAAAAACCATCTTCTAAATAATACGCTAACTTTAAACTTACTTTTCAAAGTATTTCCACGTGGGCCAATCAACAACCCGACGAAGTTTATATCCGGATTCTCGTCTTGCGGAATCATAACCTTATCGAAAACGCGCCCCGTTGGTGGACTACAATAATTATACCCATGTGTAAAAAATCTGATTATGGAAAAACTTTAGTTACCGGTAGTCTAAGGGAGGTTTATAATCCGGGTTTAATCTCTGCATTTTCTGAACCAAGTTATGGCGCTCTTCTTCTAGCCTGCGACGAGTACGATACTCACGAGTGTTCAAGCGCTTGCCATCAGTACCATAAATAGGTTCAGGAGAAGGTGACCTGCAAGAAAAATCAAACACAAAACCCACTTCGTAAGGACATAATACAGACATTACAGTGGCAAAGATAAGTACATAAAAAACATGAAAAGGGATGAATAAGTGAAGATAAAAATTTAGTTTAAAATTGAGTGTAACAAAATATTAAAAATGACGTTCTTTCTGCAAGACGCCAAAACACCCGGGCTACAATGGTAAAGAGAGTGCAGGACGCGGAGCTAAGGAAATATAATGCTTTACAGCATCAACATCTTGAACCATAGGTATCAGTACTCAGTCTTTCAAAATGTCCCTTTGTCTTTCAAAAAAGAATATAGTAACAAATTCCAAACCCAGTATTAAGCAACGATGTGACCAAATCATAACCTATACCAATTCAGTAAGTCGACAGACGACGCAACATGCATAAACTGACCTAGAAGGTTTGTTACAAAAAAAGTAATTTGAACACGTTTTGGTATTAATTTTCGATTAGGATTAAGACTTCCGCTACATAGCGCCCGTCCTGCATGAAATCTTTACCTAACCTTTGAATTTGTGTTGATATGTGGGGATTATTAGATTTTTTAGGATGTATAAAAACTGGAAGATAAACCAAATAATGAAACCGCTGATCATGATTTGGATACAGAGCATTAAAGATAAAAGGAATGATTAAACCGTCTCGCAACCACTTTCCCAACCTTTCCACTTCACCTTGAACAGTAAAAGGGAAAAGGGGGCGTGTACAAGAGCCACCATAAAAATTAGCAGACCTTTCTTCAGGATTGGTAGGAATGCCCAAGTCTCCCGTCCGAAGCCGCCGAGAAATTTCTTCAATCTGTAGCTGAACTGTTGAATAAAACGGGGTGTAAGAAACGGTTCAAAAAGGGAAGGTTCAAGGAGAAGGGGATGTGTGAAGGAAACCAAGGGTCATTAGTATTTCACTTCAACATAAACTTGTCAACATGAGTGCTAAATACCTGTTCATTAAGTTCAACCAACAAAAATGAGTTTTCTTTGTCTCTCACACAGACACCAGTGATGAAGAGATTGTAAGTATTACCTAAATAGGCTTCCTGCTGATCCCTGCTTAGATTAGGGGGTATAATTGTCGGCATCCCTGGTACAAAAGCCCGCTTTTCCTCTTCACCCCAGCGAGACTTCCTCTTCTTTTTCCTTTCGCTTGCCGAGTTACTATCCGAGTCTAAAAGAGAAGAGTCATAGTGCATTAGGAAGTTAATTCCATTAATGAACTTGGCCAATATTAACATTACCGTTCCCACTCTCAAATTCCCGTTTCATGGAACTATGACCTCCATAGGAGCCTTGTATCATGTTTGGCTGATTGCTGCTGCTACTACCAGAAGAATAAGCGCCAGTGCTGTAAGAGGCTGTTGAATAGGATGCTTGAGCGTACGCTGCTGGCATTGCTCCAGTGCTGTAGCCTGCTGCTGGAGTGTCATAACTTCCATAATCCGCTTTTTGATCGTAATTCCCATAGTCTGCTTTCTGATCATAAGAATAGGCTGCGTAATCGTTCGGCTGTTGTTGTGCATACTCATACGAGTCTTCAGGGCTTATATAATTGGGCTTCAGTAGTGAGTTGCCTTGTGGTTTTCTCCCTGTGCCCAAAACAGGGTTGTTACGCCCAAGTGGGGTGTTATTGGCACCCGTCGCCATTGCAGTCTAATAAAACAATGGACACATAAATTCAACCAGTTCTGAAACTACAGTAAATAATGAAGATTTTCATCACAACGACGCTCTTCTGCAAAACTGAATGGAAAATAAAACAGTCAAGTGTACTGTGTAGTACAGTAGTCAGTAGCAAAGAAGCGTTTGACCGGCCTTGCCTTTTTTAAAAACCAGGTAATCGTTACAACGATCAGAAAGATAATTTAATACGCGGGTTCAGTAATGGCTAAAATTACATAAACTGAAGCTTACCAGAAAAACTACGTGTCCTTACAAAATATCAATGCAGCAAACAGATAAGACGCTCTCTTACCGAGCTGATGATGCAAAATGGCGGACGTATTAAACAATATCGCCATCTAGTTCCCTTTACATGCCCTAATCTAGGGCGCAGAAACTTGCGAGCGCAAAAAATTTCAAATTTCTCCCTCACACGTGAAGAGCGCTAATAACTTGGAAATTTGACCTTTTTGCGACGGTGTGATTGCTTTATACCAGAAAGACGGAGTTCTCGCATAATCATATATTTTGTATTTGAGGTATCGGGTTTATTTGGGGCACACACACGTTCACAAGCTTAAGCAAACCCTCTAAATGTCGTACCGAACTTTTTTGGGCCCTTGACATGCTTCAGTTTCTGCTGAGGTGTCACTGATTCAAGATGAAATCGGCATAATTTTAGTTGACTGAATAAATGCATTTAGAGCAATGGGAGATTTTGGTAAAGGTGATTGACATCATCCACTGCTAACAGTCTTTTTAGCAACTGCGGTCCCGTTCAATAACGTTTTCTTTTTCAGGTTGGTCGCTTCCATGCAATCGGCCTCCTTCCCGAGTTGAGCTTTGATTGCCTCGGAAATCATGAGTTGACATTCCACGGTTTCAGGCCGTGAACGTTTGTGCTCCAGCATCATATGGTTGACAGGAGGCAATCCAATACAAGCTCTCAAAATATTCTCAATACAAGCTCTCTGACGGGCCAGCGAGTTCACAACCGGGGTTCCAAGTGGTACCAAAGGTGCCTATCGAAGGAATTGCAATCGAGAGTTTAAGAAAATTGCACACGACACAATCGAGAATTGCACATGACATCCAACTGGTGAATTGCAAAGATGTGACAACAAGAAAATCGAAAGCAAACCTTACCTTGCAAAAATAATTCAAAATTGACAAAACGCTATGGAACGTCTCGTAATTCGGATTGTCACCAACCCGAAACGTGATTCGTTGACACAGTTCGGTCATAATAACTAGGTCCAAAATTATAGGACTAGCTAAAAGGGAATCTTCGCACGTATTGTGGATCACGAGAGTATTGTGACCCCCCATCATGATTTCTGAAGTATATTCATCCATAGCACGCTTGCTATCACCTAAAGGAATATGTACCATCGAACCTGGTTAGACCGTTGATAAACAAAGAATAAGGTTACGTTACCAACATAGGGAACGTATTTAATAACTACGCAATGATCCGGCTTCTCCCCGGGCTTGTACAAAACATGATTTGATGTAACCATATCATCCACTACATTACTCTTCGATATCTATGAAATGAAAAACAGAATCAAGTTATGCCCTAAGTTAATGATTTTCTTTTTTGTTGTTTACCTCTTTGGAACGAAATTGCTTGGGGGAGGATAGATTCCTGCCATCGTTATTTCCTAAATGGTTGTAACTCACAATGGAGACAGGTTTGATGCCCGCGCTGACCAAAAAATCCACCAACACCGACTTCATTTTGGTTTGCCCGGATTTGAAATCATCCCCTCCAATAAAAACACGGTGTTGCTCGGCTAACTGAATGGCTCCAGGAACAAAGGTATTTTGTGGGGAACCATTAATGAAAGAACACTAAAGCAAAAAAAAGAAACCGTAAAGGTTTATTTTTTGTAAGCTTCCAACGAAATTATTATTTCGACAAAATTACCCCCTCCAGGATACTAGCGCAGGCAAAAATTGTCGAAGGAGAAATCTCGCTCGTGTTCGCACGTATTGCTCGCATTAAATTTTCGGCCGTGTCATTTAATCCAGGAATGACGTCAGAAAACCTTTCTGTGTTCGCAGTCCATAATACGATTACTTGATCTAGTTTCTCTTTCCTGCAACGTTTCAAAGCCATATAAGTTACAATATCTTTTAAGTACATTAATTTATTGCTTACAGGCGAAATTCGCGAATATCTTTTCGGATAAGTTCCATCTGCTCGCGCTTACTTCCGAGCAAAACGTTATCAGCTCGTTCGGCTTGATTGGCTGCGATAAAGTCCGCGTTATAGATGGAAGGTCGTGGCTTAAACTTGGCCATGTGCGGTCGAATTTGTTCTTGCAAAACCGGGTCTAACACACGAGCTCGAGTCATCGCATCAGCTAAGTTAAATGATGAAATATCCCAGCCATCAAGTATGAGATCATTAGGATGAACCATGGGAAGCAAGTCATGAAACGGAATATAAACTTCTCGTCCATTAGGACCATTTCCCAACGAAACGGTGGAAGCCATCATAAGCGACCCGAAAAAGTTGGCTTGTTGGATTCCATTCTTTGTCGGCCAAGACAAATTTAACTTGTTCGCAATAATAGCTGCAGTTACAGTTGTCCCATTGTTGCCTCCCCAGCCTACCAACATCACACCGACTTTAGGCACTCGTCGGTCTGTACGAAAGTGGTACTGTGTCGTGACCGGAGTAACCTTGTCATAAAAAGCACAAAAAGTAGAATATAAGAAGACTTGAACTTGAGATGTTTATAAAAGGCTTACTTTATACTTCCCGTGAGCTCTTTCAACAGTGCTCGATGCATATTCGTAATCGGCTTCGATGTAACGCTCACTGTACTTGACATTTGGACTTTCCACGATCACAGAGGCCATGTTCACAAAGGCAGTTGAATATCCAAACTATTAAACAATAGAACGTCGTTTTATAATAGAAAGGGCCACTCCCAGCCTTGCTGCTCTTTGATATGACTGAAAGTTAAATGAACATCAGGTTTTCGTACAAATTTCTCGGAATCTTTTCCGCCTACCATACCACACACTCTTGCTAAGCTAGAAGGAAACCGGGTTTCCTGTCTTTCTGGGAAGGATTTCCCAACGAGGCCCCGACGTTGCACAGCTTTTATTTTTTTCCGTAGAACTACGGTTTGTCCTGTTGAGGTTTATCAACCAAACCTGGTCTTCGTAATTATCAAAGTTTTCGTGGAATATAACAGATTGCATAATCATTTGAACCTTAAGCCCAAGCGTGTTGCAATTGATTAGAATAGCACGATTCTTACGTTTTTCAATGCCTATTTTCAGAATTTAAGCGAAAGGCTTATACGATTTCCGTGAATCTTTTCTTTGAATACGCGAAGTATCTTCTCTATAGGCTTACGAATGTTACAGAAGTATTGACAGAACCTGCGCAGCTGAACTGATGTGTGGAACCGGCAGTAACCTTCACGATGCTATCCAGCACTTCCTTTTCCGGACAGGCTACAAGTTTGAAAAAGATTGTATAGCGCTTCCCTAGACTTATGCTTACTTTGAAAAAAACGGAAATGGCAAACCGTGATGTGCAGCGTATGGAAGTCTTTGAAGCTCAAAACTGAGAAATTAAGCAATCTAGTCTGCACGCTGTAAAAGCACGCCGGTAGTAAGAAGCGTGTTCATGGGGCACGACTAGAATAGACAGGTAGCTTTTGCCTTGCGCGAAGCCACGTCAGCCAAACTGGCCTTTTCTTACCAGCTTTCATTCTTGGCATGCGCCAAAAACGCGTGGGGCCCCCTCTCTAAGATTATTTTATGGGAAACGAAGTTCGTAGAACGTCAGCGGAAGTTATATATTGACAGTCCTCAAGATGATGAGAGGCACAATGAATTTGACAAAACGCGCGTTATGTTTTTATTTTACTCGTTTTATCTGTCTTCGGTGTTAGCTTTAAAAGGAACTACAGGAAATCGAGTGATAAAAGATATCAATTGAAGAATATAAAAATAAATAAAAAGAATACAATTAAACGCACTTACCTTGTCCAACAGCGAAACGTAATTTTGGCTTTAAGAAATCACCTGCCAGCAACAGCAGCGATGTTACTGTAGTTCTTCTACTCGGGGAAGTCTTCTACTGAATAGGGGCTTTCCGACAACGAGTCGGGTTTTGTATAAGAAGCTTTTCTTTCAGAACAAGCCTAAATCGATTCCTTACGGCACGGATTTCATCTGTGCTTACTTATCGTCTAACATCATCCGGTCTAACATCACCTCTGAGATGCGCCATATAAGGAATGACAAATGATGCGGAATGATGATGCGCCATATAAGGGTTGCCAAAGACTTTTCCCCTTTTTCTTAAATAGGAACTCCACAAAGGTCAACGGAATCAATAACTTAGGCCCACTGTTGACGCCATGCTTGGATACAAATCTACACCTTTATAAACACATGAAAGAATGCTGCCCATGTTTTGTATCAGACAATGGCACTGTTGAATCTTACCACTTTTAACCTTGACCTTGGCATCAGATATTGGAATGATTAAAAACACTCCCTCTGGGTAGAGCAAGGCTGGAAGTTCACTGAAATGAATTAACCCAGCAGTAGATTGTGATGATCCAAGGACGCTTTGATCCCTGGTATTACGAAGAAATTTAATAAACGACGAAAAGGACAAGGCGTGGGAATTTCTCGATAAAAAAAAACTGTTTTTGTTGTTTTTCTTCCCGTCTTGATACATCACACACTATTGTTGAAAGCCGGAAAACTGAAATCACTGGGTTTCCGCCAAATATGTCTGTACATTTGGCACGACCAAGCTTAAATGTATGCTTTTTTGCTTGTGTCAGAATGTATTACCAGACAAAAAGGGCAATTGAGCAAAACGAGATACTACGAATTGTCGTTTTTCCACCACGGTGTCGTAATCCAAGAACGTAAAGATATTTCTTAGGGTGTCGTCGACGTGCCCTTTGGGGAACATTTTTCCACTTGGGTGCATGAGCGCCTGGTATATGCTGCCACTAAGAATCCGAATTGGTGGGATTTATACGAAAGTCGTTGCCGTCATAACGCTTTTGCCTTCGTTAGTCGGAGGCTTTAGAATTTGTGCCGGGGAAGCTACGACAGCAGTAAGTAAACGGCCGTTCTGGAGGTCGTGATGATGCGGGTTTCGATAGCTGTGATTGACAATTTTTCCTCTGCCACTACCATTATGACTGGGACTTTTCCCCATTCGCCAAGTTCCTAGAAAGCGAGGATAGGAAACAAATTTGAAAAAAGCTTAGCCAAATCGAACAACCAGCGTCAGTAACGCGATTCCGCAACTCTATAAGTTTTCCAGGGATCGAGAACCACATCATACACAGCAAATCTCTTCAGAGTGGATGTTATTGTAAAAAAACGTTCAACATTTTTTTATCAGAGCAACAGAGATGCAGTACAAAAGCCATTTATGAGCAGGCAACACTACGCGAATTGTCTTCACAACGTTAAAAACTGTGAAAATAAATCATGCTTTTTGCATTTTTATAGGAGTTCGGTTATTTTTTATTTTTTAATATAGAAAGAAAGGAAAACGTCAACTTTTCTGTTTTGATAAACAGCTCTGAACCCGGAGCATAATACATGTATGCATAACAACTTGTATATCATATAGGATATAAGGGCGAAAGTCACAAGAGTTTTTCCCGCAAACAAAAAAAGAACGAAAATCGATCTCATGGAGTCCTAGGGGTGTAATTCGGGAAGCTCTTTCTTTCCCCTCTACACTTTTCACGTTTGTTAAAAATTTTTAATAACAATAAAAAGCAAAGACAGACGCTAACTCCCCAGTCAAAATTACGAGATTCCAAAAAATCTAGAAACGACATTTCTTTAACTTCATATGAAAGCCAAATGCAGGACGCAGCTTGGCGTTATTGCTCTGTCCCCTTATTGAACGTCAGAAATTTAGAAATGGGACCCTGTTTTTCCTTATGAACAGTGATGCTGGTGGGGGGGGGTCGTGAGGAGTAACTCCTCTTGGCCATGTTCTGGGGGGGAATTGAAGGGAATTCCCCCCTTTGAAAATGGGGGGGGATTTGTATGGGTGGGGGGGGGGGGGATCAGCACCTCTGCTTATAAATTACCTCATTTTACTCGAAGGATTCCAGGAACTTTTGTTTTTCTGCGCTTTTTTGTTGGTCACACTTGTAGGATGGTTACGGTTAGGCACGCCCGAGGTGGAAGACCGGATGCTTCTTAGTGCGAGTCAAGGAGTAATTTATTTTTCTCGGGGTTATATTGCTATGCAGAATACTTAGAGATAGACAAGAAGAGCAAAGCCTAGACAGTTTGGAGACTAAATTCCATAGGCATTGGCCGGTTCTTATTGAGATCAGTAGTATGGAGAAGCGTGCTAGTGACGTAAGCCGAGCGATGAGCAGCAAATAAGGATTTATTCCAGGTTTGTGACAAGGAGGTAGGTCGTAGAGTCCCAGGATTGCACCAGCATACAATTTCCATGTTTGGTTTATACTTGGAAATGACACTGGAATGAAGCTCGAGACTCTTGACAAAGACTAGACATCGCTGATGACCTTCGTGCGAGTGCGAAGAGCCGTCACTCTCGGGACGACTACGAGACACACCCTCCACTGGTTGTTGTACAGCTACCACACCACCGTCCACCATGCGAACACCACCTGAAGTGACACAGATAACACAAGACCAGAACACTTGCTTATTTTTACAATCTCACGCACAATGGCGTCATTTTTAAAGGGATTAACACACCCTTTGCCAGGACTGTAGGACCGGAAAAATTACAATTCTGGACAACCTTCAAATTGTTTGCTAAAAAAATAAATTACCGTTGCAGTGGTACAGTTTCTGTCCCTTTGTCTTATTACAGATAAGTAATGACACTGTTCGTTTTTCTTTGGCTGGCTTCATACAATTTAGCTTTGAGGATCCGCACGTCTGACAAAAAATGATACTGCAAAAAGGATCGCAAAGAAACACCAAATGGGGATTATTGCATGGGGTTACAGGAACAGGCGCCCAAACGAAGAACTAGTCTTAACTCGACTACCTGCAGCTTAAAAAAATATGTCATGTAATACTGGGTAATTTTAAAGTTTGGTTCTTTATATGCTGGAATTAAGCTTCTTAGCACGTCAAGTGGATCAGTCTCATGGCAGGAGATAAACTTTTGCTCATTAACCCGGGGCGCAAGAGCCTAATGACTATGGTTACTCTGGGTTACTCATTACGCTGGCGTTTGCCTTCACCTAGACTAGAATATTAAAATACACTATACTCAACAGACGAATAAGTGGGTCTAAGCCTGGTGCACACTGGAGTGTCGTTTATGTCAACATACACAACATACGACTAGTAAACAAACCATAAAATTTCGGCACAAAGCCGACATAAGCACTCTGACATACGCCTTTCCGCCAATCACAGAAAAGGTGATTTTACTAGTCGTATGTCGTATGTTGTGTATGTTGACATAAACGACACTCCAGTGTGCACCAGGCTTAATGCTCCTGGGATTGCTCATCGACGTATTCTTGAACTTGTCAAAGCAACGTGTGTATAGTGATGATCAACTCTAGCAATGATCAACTCGTAACCTAATTCACGAAATGCAACGAAAATATAAAACAAAAATGTCTAGGGACATTCCAGATATTACGTAACGTTGTAAAAACTTTACGATTGTTACGAATTGTTAGCTGTTATTTTGAACTCCAATCAGATAAGCCCATATATTTTTAGTCATTCGAATCCGTTCATTATTCACTACTATTCCTATAAGCTAGGCAAACTGCAACAGTTAAGACTTTGTCATGTCAACGAGAGGGAAGGAAAAGTAACTAGACGACAAAAGTAGCTCTTCGATATGGTATCCAATTTAAACCAGACTGGCAGACATGTCGGCGATAGTTGAGCATGAGTTTTACATAAGCAGCTTAGACCAAGGAGAAATTCGTGCAAGACAAGAGTGATAGCACAAGATATTGCCTTCTAACGAAGCTATTTAACGTCGAAGGTAATTTCGCTTACCTGTTCGTGCGTGTGAAAAGCTTCCCGGTAATGATCTCCGCAGCATCGGCGGCGAGTCGGTCTCCATCCGTCGCCCTCGCTTTCTGCAGCACAAGCACTGAAATATGACACTCTTAAAGTACTGCCGAAACCTAATACAATGGAAAACTAGTTATAAGTTACGTCTCACAAGATTTGCACACTCGTGAACTCTCACTTGGAAAATCCTTCGAATTTAACCTACCTCGCGTTCATCCAGTAGTACACAATAGGATTAACCATAGCACTTGACATGGCAAACCAATAAAACATCAAATACACATGTTGGACGTAGTTTGTTTTCATAATTTCCGTATTATGGTGCGCATAAATGAAGTAGGCGTGGTAGGGAAGCCAGCACACGGCAAATAGTGTAACAATCACAATAAACATCCGAACGACCTGTGTGAAGACAAACCATCTTGTCACTAATTGGAGCCTTTTCAAATCAAGTAGGCTAAGTACGGCAACTTGAGCTCAGGACGGCTTTTCTCCGAATCTCGCTTCAAACTTATCACTTTGAAAACACGATGAAAAAGAAGTGTTCCTACCAAGGAGATAACACTCATGCGAGAGGCAAACAAGTTTGTCACCTTGCATGAAACATGAAAAAGGTGTTCAGCCTTTCAAGTAAAATGAATGAGCCTTTAGTGTAATTTACTGTACATCGTGGCAATCCGCCAATAGCAGGCGCAGACATTAATTCCCTTAAAAATCAAATGAGGTAAAAGCGAGTGAAAAATAATACGAAAGTATAGGAGATCAACTTTAAAAATCGCGTCCATTCCCTTGATTAGCTTTCAAGGGGCGAAAGAAACATACGAGATCTCCTTCCAAACATGGCACAGCTATATTTTGGAACTGCTTTTGGTGTAGCGTACACGCTAGATATATTTCTTTTTCGTTAGGAATAAAGCCTGTGTTACCCACCTTTCTTTTGGATTGCATGGTACTCATTTGACGTTGGCTCAGTTCGCCGATGGCTTCAGATCCCCACAACACGCAGCTCATACGCGAATAGCACACGGCCATGGCAGTCATAGGCAAAAGGTAAGTTAAGATGAGGAACACGATGTTATATCTATAAAAAAAATTACAAATAAAGCCCGCGTTGAAAAGATTTCTTTGTGGGGTTCTCGAGGATGTAGTTCAGCGAGAACGTCTAATTGCCGACCCGAGAGCTTGAGCTTTTGCCTGACGGTGCAAACAAAACTTCTAACTTACTAATACGCTAGGACGTGTAGGACTCGGTGTAAAAAAAGAAAGACAAGAAGAATGATCGCAGGATAATTGCTATGGCTGGCAAGCACCAATGTTTGTTTACGTAAAAAGGCTGATTGGCCTTCTGAACCTTTCTCGCGATTATAAGTACTCTGGGCACTTGTATGTGTTGCGAGATTATTCCTAGAAATGAACTTGGATATATCTGACTCGACAGGAAAGCGAATTAGCAGCAAAGACAAAGTTGCCTGCTGATGTACACACGGAAAATCGTACGAACAAACTCATGGACAAGGCAATACACGCGATGCATGTATACCGTACGGAAAATAGATCCGCTGGCTTTATTGTTATTTACTTACATGTAATCAAGGAAGGAAATTCCTGACGGTCCATCTGGCCACACGATTAAACAAACAGTTCTAATTTGTCCATTCGGGTACCTGAGGAGAGACGTAGTTAAGCTCGCATTGAAACAGGCAAACCGTAAAGCTGTTTCGAAGGAACGTACTGTTGTGACCAAGTTGTGGAGTACAAGAGGCACGGAGTTGCTAAAGCCATACTGGCCAGCCATATCACAGCCAAGACGACGCGAGCGATAAATTTGGAGATCCGAGGTTGCAAGGGCTTTACAATAGCCACGTATCTGCCGGACACACAATACAATTTTAGACCAAATTGAAACCAATGCCATGCGAAGAGATGGAGTCAGCATGGTGAGACGGATTACATAAAAGCGTTTGGTTTTATATTTTGTTTCCTTTTGTCCAGGGATAAATTGTTTTCGCAAATCGAGTCTCTTGTTCTTGTTTGTTTCCTTTTGTCCAGGGATAAATTGTTTTCGCAAATCGAGTCTCTTGTTTTTGCCACCTTCCAACCACGACAAGCCGGATTACACAAAAATGAACGTTTGGTTCATATATCCCTTCGCGAACTTGTTTCCAGTAACGTTCAATACCCGTTCTTGAATAATTCTGAGGGAACGAAACATTTTGTGAGTATATTGGGCTGCATGCATTGGATTGGAATGCCTTTGCATTGTAGAGCTATGGCGCTACAATGCAAAGGCAGTATGTTTTGTTGTTATATTTTTTATCTTCATTTGATCTCTCATCCGTTTCACCTGACCTTACTTGACCTAGCGACTTCAGAATTATCCTTTCTATACGTTTCATGTACTGTACGTTGACACTGAATATAAAAACCCTCCTATAGAACCATAACCATCAACAGCTTTAATACATTCATTCGAGTTGAGCCAATCGACTCATTAAAAAAAAAAATTTTAGTTCACGTTTGAAATGTTGAGTCACCTGCTGACAGTGGCTTGACTACATCGTCCAATATAGCTCCGCGTGGGTATAATACCAAACATTACCTGTCAAAGGAGATGGCCATGAGGGTGAACACACTAGCAGCTACTGTGACGTTCGCGATAAAGTTACTCACGGTGCAATAAAAGCTTCCGAATGGCCAATGACTGTTGAGAGAGTAGAAGAAAAAGAAACAAGTCTTGAATAATGCATCTCGTGTTTATATAGCCACCCACTCTTCTTTTCAGCAAGTTATTGCCCTAAACGCAGCTAATAGAATGTTTTGCATTTGTCCAGGAGAACCCTGTGTGTAAAAAAGCTAATATATCGCATTTACGTTTATGACTGTGCTTCCTTGCACCGCGCAATATTTTCTACATCTGTCTTTTTCTTTATTGTGTTTGTCATAGACCAATCCATCCAAACGGTATTAATTAGTATTGGGATTAGTTTGTATTACATGACTTAGATTGAGTACTGTAGCTAGGGCGCAGTGGCTTAATAGTATAATTAGCTTATAAATTAAGAGCACAGTAAACAAGTAAACAACAACAAAACGCTCGCAGTATAAGAACGGAAATTCTCTGGGGCAACCATGCCTTCTCTTACGGTGTCGCCGGTATGTAGCAGGCTTCATTTGCGCTTTGCTGTCTTTCCTTAGCACGCTAATTCTGATTCGTAGGCGTAGTACTTCTATCCGAAATGTCTCCAGAAATATCGGGTGACGTACGCAATCTAATTTTTAGAAAATTTACCTGAAAAAAACAACAATCCCAACCCGAACTAAACTCATTGTGACAAGAGCGGTGAGGACGCATCGCGACCATGTAACAATGAACTGTTCTTGGTTGCCTTTGCTTGATCTACAGATTCCAGCCACGAAAACATTGGCTTACGGGGTTGTGTTACTAATTTGTCATTATTTCATTTTTCCCCCTACCGTCCCATTTGTCTTTGTTTACTTTCACAATCCGAGTGACATAGTTCTTGATTTGACGCCCGTGCGTCTAAGCCGTGTTTATCTTCACGTCTCTATTTTCTTTCCTAGGAATATGCTCCCCCTCGGTGACTGTCTTCCTAAGAAAATCTGGAACGCTCCTGCACGTGTCGAATGAAGTATTACTATGCTAATTTGAAAAAACAACATTGGTAGAATAGCCAAGAGCTATTTCTTTCTCGACAGTTTATCTTTCATTTTTTATTTTATTTGATAGACTTTCCAGATTGTTCCTATGATAAACAAAAAGGGAAAAAACACTCACGACGAACAAAAACCCTGTCACTTGCATGTGTAACAGAAAGGCTTGATGCATTTAAAATAAACGGCAGGTGGTGCCTCCCTTTTTCTTCTTGTCTTTTTGTCAGCATACACAGATAATACAAATATGCAACAGAACGAACGAGATTAAACTCCAGGCTGATCACAAAGAATTTCTTATCCTGTTTGCACATATGCTAAACGGCTTGTAAATGAAACGAATGTACTGAAACTGCAAGATTCCGTGAAGTCTTGCACGTATCTCTGTATAAAGCTGCAAACTTCTGATTCATTCTCTTGACATAAGTTTTATAAAGAAGTAGAAACTGGAAAGTTGAATGGTCCAATCTTTCAAGACGTTTGAACAAGGTTCAGTACCAAGAAAAGCGGCAAATACGACGACAGACAGAAGACCACCGGCAGTCAATCGGTTATTCACTTTATCTCTTCAGAGAATCAGAACGTATGCAAATTTCCTCCGAAACTCATCAGGGAAAGAACATTTCAAGTCCTTGCACGTGTGCTTAATGATAAAAGCGACAGTCTTTATTTTTTCTCTTCCTCCAATGCATGAATTACATCATACATGTAATCTATCAATGGTGTCGGAATCATTGAAATCGTCAATCGTTTGTCATCCTATCCTGATCACGTCGTTTTTTTACCATGTTGTAAAAGTATAGGAAGGGTCCGTAGGCTATGTGTGAGGTTTACAAGGTCAGACTTACCTATTCAGCATGAAGACGAAGTTGAAGGCGCAATTGAACAAAGACATAGTTAAATCAGCCAAGCTCAGGTTCACAAGAAAGTAATTTGTGACGCTCCGCATTCTCCGGTGAGCTGCAAAACAAGGTTGCAGGTATGAAATAAAAGCAATATAGTTTCAGTCAAGCAAGTAATATGTTGAAAACGAAAGTAAATAATTGCTTGGACTGGAAACCCTACCATCTATGGACCGGACAACAAAATTAATCGATCCATGTTTATAATTTTCAGAGAGATTTCGGTGCCACTAAGTTCGCAGCTGTTTTAACTTTAAACTGTGACAATAATAGCTTCCGTAGGATACCGTGATCTCGACTTAAGACCCAATCTCTTGCTCAATTTTGTAAAATTGTAGAAAATTACATAATATTAAAGTAATTATGTAAGGGAGCTAAACAAAGTTACTTTTTGTTTAGCTCAACGAAAGTTAGCAAAACTCAAGGCAGCTAAACAAAGTTAACTCTGTTTAGCTCCCTTAGTCTGAACAAACTAACTATAATTCCTTCGAATTATGCTTAAGCTTCACTGTTCACTTTTTCTGAAAACGTTGTAAATATAATTTATTTTTCCAGTGTTCGGTCAGCTCAGTATATAGTAATAGTGTCTTTCACAATGGGAAAAGATCAGAGCAAAGATAAGAGATGTTACACGACGGAATATTCATCTCATAGTTTTATGCTTATACTCTTCAAGCCAGCTAATCCTGTTGTAGTAAGCTAAGTGAAAGCAAGTTACCTAACACAATCCAGGCAACGAGGCTATTGCCCACCGTAGCGACGAAAAGCATGACGACGAAAACAGTAGCCCACGCAAATTGCTGACCCCAAGGTAAAATGTATCGAGGTGACAAAGGTTCTTTGGTTGTTTTTGAGTAATCGTCATCCATAGTTCCGTTAAGAAAGTCGCTAATATTTGCTCCGCTATTGTTCCACGCGTAGGCATTTTCCCACGTTACTAGGGGATCCTCCGTTGATGCCAAATTCGTCCAATTGTTGATTACAAACAGCCACGGAAAGTCTTCTGCCATGCTATTTCCATTGTGGTCTAATGACCCGGTAAAGTTGAAGGACATTTCAAGAAACCGTTGTCTGACGTTGCAATGTCATAGTCCGTGGGGCCCTAATGTCTCATGGTCCTATCACGACGAACAGCACCTGCAACACACAAAAGCCCAAATGCGTTAAGTATAATTACAATAGATTCACCCAAACCGGGCAAAGCGTTCCACTCCATAAATTCGTTGGACTCTCGCTGGCTAATGTAGAATGTAAAGCAATAAATATGCCAAAAAGACCCGCTGCAAAACGGTTTTACCTAATCCCCAAGGCACATATGCTGCTTGAAAACGAAGAAAAAATGCTTTCTCATGAAAACCATGAACACAAGAATTGATCCTTTCTAACAGGTAAACTTGTTTTTGAAAACTATTTTTGTAACCAGAAACATGGGCCACACGTCTTATTAGACTGACTTGATAAAGAACTGAAGTACGAATTATCGCAAAAAATCTGATGCAAAAGAAGAGAAAATGCAAAAATCCAAAAAAGAAAAAATGCGAGAATTATTACCAAGGTGTAAAAAAAGAGGTGTGTTACTGCATATTTGATTTGTTGACAAGAACTAACCCTTTTTCCCAACCTTTTCGGGCGTTAAGGATGCGGTACGACCAAAGTATTAACCATGTGGTTGTTCTTTTCAAGCTCCACGATGCGGATCTCAAGCCAACGTGGCTTATCAATAATTCATAAGGTTATTTGTCCCAAGTTTTTCTCCATCAAGCAAAAATAAAAAATATGGGAGTTGGTAACGCATATGCCTACTGGGAATGGACGCATTTACGGAGTGGAGGAAAACGGATCCAAAAAACTTTGATAATCAGTGTCCAAATACCGTAACCCACTTTAGACGGAAAGAAGACACATGACAGACATTTCAGACCTCGATTCGCATGGGACCAAGTTAATAACAAAGTTCTCGAGACACGAGAAGACAACTAGTAATGGCGTGGGTTTAGCTTGTCTGCCATCAATTATTACTACAGACGACAAACCATTCCCTTAAGGGTTCGAAGGTAAGCATTCCCTCCAGCCGCCGCATGCCATTCTATAAATTACACACATAGAGAAAGATCCCTGGGAAGCTACAGATCCTGACTCTCAAAAAGTCCAAAAGAATTTTGCCAGCGTAAAATTGATACCCCCGACCAAAGAACACTCTGGAAACTGGAAAGGAAATTCAAAGAAACAAAGAATGCACAATCATTAGATCAACTACTAGACGAAAACCAGAAACCTTTTGAAAACGAAGCCCTAAAACTGAAACACAAAATTACTTGATAGTCAAACCGCCAGTGACAATACGACTAATAAGACCAAAACACCCTTACAAGACGAGACAGAATGACGTGGTAACTATAAACAGAGAAGAACTGGATCTACTCGTCGGAAACTTACCGAATATCAAGGCACCAGGAGTGGACGACATACAGCCTATCATTATTAAAAAGACATGGGAGACCATTGGCGAATATGTTA